>PITA01005913.1:0-105377 GCA_004023965.1 Spilogale gracilis
CTTAATTTTAGTGTAGAGCAGTTTGCTGATCTTTTCCTTTATGATTAGTACTCTTTGTATCCTACTTAAGAAATTTTTTTCTATCCCAAGGCATGACAGGTTTGTTGTTTTTTGTTTTTTGTTTTTTTAAAGATTTTATTTATTTGACAGAGAGAAACACAGCTAGAGAGGGAACACAAGCAGGGGGAGTGAGAGAGGGAGAAGCAGGCCTCCCGCCGGGCAGGGAGCCCGATGTGGGGATCGATCCAGGGTCTCCGGGATCATGACCCGAGCCGAAGGCAGTCGCTTAACCAACTGAGCCACCCAGGTGCCCCGGTTTTTTGTTTTTTTATTTTTGTTTTTACTAAGTTACCTTTAACACAAGATCTGTAGTCCCCCTGGTGTGCCATAGGAATCAGATTTAGTCTGTTTTCATATGGCTGGTTGGTTGATCCAGTACTGTCTTTTCCCCTACTGCTTCACATGAATAAGATGAAGTCTTAAGAAGATATTTATTGTTAAATTAAAAAAAAATCCAATAGCATTGGAATTAAGACTCTAAATAGGTATATTACCAGCATTTTGTATGTTCTTTTGTAACTTCTGAGTGAAAAGCTAGAACTTTCATTGTGCTTTCTTAAATGCTGCTATTTTGATTAGCTCTTTATTTTTAGATAGAAGGTACATGGAGCAGTTTTTTCAGTATAGTTAATTATTTCCTAATCTTCACATTACTGTTATGAGTCAGGAAAAAGACAAGCCTGAGGAATCATATCAAGCCATTTGAAAAAGGATGCAGAAGAACCTTCTTTTCAGTATCACTGATAATTCATATTTAGTAGTAATCCCTTAATGGATATGAAAATTAAAGCGTGGTATCACCATTTCTCTCTAGACTGTAGTTTGTCATTGGAATAGATTGAAAGGACATTAGTTCTATACTTTGAGAAGTAGTAGTTAGAGATCCTACCACATAATAGCTCCTTAATAAATATTTCTTATGGTCTCATTTCCATGAGATGTTTCATTTCTGAAATATTAAAGAGGTATTCTTATTATTCTACAGCATTTCTTTGGAAGATATTTTAGGATTCATCTCAGTGTTAAATCCTGATATTTACAGAAATTATGTGTCTTGCTTTTGTCCCAGAATGTCTCTAGGTGGCACAGTCAGTTAAGCATCCAGTTCTTGGTTTTGGCTCAGGTCATGATTTCTGGGTCAGGCAATCAAGCCCTACATTGGGCTCCATGTACAGTGGGAGTCTATTGGAGATTCTCTCTCTCCCTCTGCCTCTGCCCCTCTCCCAACTTGTGCATATGCATGCTTGTGCACCCTCTCTTTCCCTCTGGGTCTCAAATAAATCTTTTTTAAAAAAGTTTTAGGTAGAAATATAAACTTTTTTAAAAGAAGTTTTAGGTATAATTTAAATTCAGTGAATTGACCAACTCTAGGAAAGGGAAATGCTCTTAGAGGGAAGGGAAAAACTCTTAGAAACTACAAAGAAAAAAACCAACAACCCTGTGTTTGAATCATTGCACTTAGAATGTTGTTG
This sequence comes from Spilogale gracilis, assembly GCA_004023965.1. Lineage (NCBI taxonomy): Eukaryota > Metazoa > Chordata > Mammalia > Carnivora > Mephitidae > Spilogale > Spilogale gracilis. The sequence goes on from PITA01005913.1 coordinate 1,533, forward strand.
TTGTTTATCTGTCCCTAGGCACTAGCCACAGCTCCCACTCCGTACAGTCAAGCCTGGTCAGACAGTCCCCTGCTCGCGCCTCAGTGGCCAGCCAGTCTTCTTACTGCTACAGCAGCCGGCACTCATCGCTCCGGATGTCCACGACAGGATTTGTGCCTTGTCGACGCTCTTCCACAAGTCAGATATCACTTCGAAACTTACCGTCCTCCATCCAGTCCCGCCTGTCTATGGTGAACCAGATGGAGCCTTCCAGTCAGAGTGGCATGGCCTGTGTGCAGCATGGCCTGCCTTCTTCCAGCAGCTCCAGCCAGAGCATCCCAGCCTGCAAACATCACACTCTTGTGGGCTTTCTTGGGACAGAGGGAGGTCAGAGCAGTGCCAGTGACGCCCAGCCAGGCAACACCTTAAGTCCTGCCAATAATTCACACGCCAAAAGGGGAGAAGTGATTTACAGAGTCCAAGTGAGTAAGCACGTGGTTCTCATGCTGTCTGTGTCACTCATTTGTTTTTATTTCTCATTTGTCGAGTGAAGGATTCTGGTGAGAACACACCTTCCTATTACTTAGTCTGAAGACTAGGATGTGTTTGAATGTTGAAAAAAAGTTTCTGCCAGCATAAGAACTGAAAGCATTTCAGTGGTGATTTTTGTTCCCTACTCAGCTGCTGTCATGTGGTCATTGCAGTAAGGTCAGCCAGTAGGCTAAAAGGAATTCAGGAGGTGGCCTTTTAGATTGTATTTTGTCCAGTTATAGGCAGTGGAGAACTCGAGACACAAAGAATCTGTGAAAGAAATTTTGTTAGAGATTATGTAATTTGTCATCATCGAGAAAAAATTGAATTGGAAATGACCCATATTTGTTTGTTTTATAGATTGTAGATCCCAGTCAAATTCTGGATGGGATCAACCTGTCAAAAAGGAAAGAGCTGCAGTGGCCTGATGAGGGTATTCGGTTAAAAGCTGGGAGAAACAGCTGGAAAGACTGGAGTCCTCAGGAGGGCATGGAAGGCCATGTAAGTTCTCTCATGAAGCTGAGCCATGCTCTCACTTATTTGTAGCCTGACTGACTTGTTTGCATGTGTTTAGCTAATTTATGCTGTTTTTTTCTTAATGTACCTTTTTACCAAACAGAATTACTACCTCTAATTTTGAGTGAATTTTATGAATATTTTCAAAGTCTCTGCCACTAACTTACTGTATTCTCAATCAATAGGTGATTCACCGATGGGTGCCTTGCAGCAGAGATCCAGGTACTAGATCCCACATCGACAAGACAGTACTTCTAGTCCAGATTGATGATAAATATGTGACTGTCATTGAAACTGGGGTACTAGAACTTGGGGCCGAAGTGTGAGCCCGTGTTGTATTACTACGTTTTTTTGCCCTCTCCATTCCAAGACATTGGAAAAAGAGAGGAGAGTGTGGAAGATGCCTACAGGTGTTCCTTTGCTCCTGTCTGAGAGAGACTTAGACGGAGAGCGGGCTTGGTTAAGCGCCTCTCCTTCATCCTTCACCCTGACTCCTGTCACTGTCTCCATCCCCAAATAAAGCTGAAATATTTTTTTAAGTTAGCTGCCAAGAAAACATTCTGCATGAAGGATAAAGTTCTGTTAAAAAATACATCCTTAAAAAAAGTTTTTTCCTATGTATTGCCTATGCTTTACATCAACAAAACTCTTCATTTCTAAGCTACAGTCTTCATATTTTTCTAATTTCCTTGCCAAAAATAATTGCCATGTTTTGTCATAGAACATGAAATCCATTTACCTTGATTTTTAAGAACAGACCAATTTAGAAACCTTCCGTTTGACATTTAGCAGTATGAACGTTTAATGTACAGTGAAAGAGACTATGAACAGACATAGATTTATCTTACTCCTTGAGCGCTAAAAACTTTAATGAGAAAACTGCACTAATTTTTTACAATGCACTAAAGTCTGAGATTTCTCAGAACATTTATTTATATATAAAAATAAAATACCATTATTTAAATTGCCTTTGGGATTAACCCCTCCCCTTTCCTTAAACATACATAGCAGGAACTGTGCTGCTCATTTTCTGTTAGAGTCTGTACTTCATGCCAGTACATTGGGTGTTTTCTTTAAAATGAACGCTAAATCTCAAGATATACTTAGCTTTGCCTTTGGCGTTTCCCGGAGATGACAGTCAGCGCATCGGTCCTGGGAACACTACTGCCAGCTCCCGTGTCCACGTGCCGGATGGGCGCCAGCACCGGGTGTGCCCCAGGCCCTCTGCTTCTCTCCACTTGGGGCAAACTCTGCTGGGGTCAGTTCTGGGAAGAAAATATTTTTGTTTTTCAAAGATGAAGATGAAACATCCTGGAATTTAAAGAAAGAATTGCTTTTCTTTTAAGAGTTATTAGCTCTTGAAGTTATTCACCTGCAGTTCAGTTAATCAAGTAAAATTTTTTCAAACGAAATTATCCAAATGGTGCAATTCTTATTGTTATATCCCTCTCAAAATAACCTCGCCTTTTGTTTTGCTCCTCTCTTCTTTTTCTATTACTTGAATTTTATTTCCTGTAATTTATAGTGTGTAGGTGTAATTTGAGATATTTGTAACTGTGAATTGACTTAATATGTTGTCTCATAAATTTTATTGTTTTTTAAAAAATGTGTGTATTCAGGGAAATATTTAATTCAGATTTACAATTGGGCTGGGTGGAAACTGCAGTTTAGATTTAGTTTCCAACATTTGGCATTTTTTTAGAGCCTTCAGAAAATTTTCCCCTTTTGTGTGAAACTCCAAAGATGACTCTGTATCTCCTCTGAGCATTTAGGAGCAGCCATCTTTCTACCCTACTGTACATGGGAAGTAAAAAGAAGCAGGTGAAATTGATTTTAATCACATAATTCAGTGAATCTGATGCACCCAAAATGCTACTCATTCAACACGTGGTACTAGCCATATTTCAAATATTCACTGGCCACATGTGCCCCATGGCTCCTGTATCAGACGGCACAGACTTCAAGTGTCTTTTGATGAGGTGACGGGAGAGCGGAGCTGTCTCCCTCCTCATTCCCTGCTGTTGCTCCTGTAGCGTAGCCTAACGCTTCAGTACAAGGAACACTGAGGAAATCAGTAGCTAATAATATGCCACCAGACTGCATTTTCATCTGTTTGGCCATTTTCTAATTTCAAATTTTTGTGGTAATTCAGGACCCAGTGTGCTTCATGCTGATGTTTCCATACTTCACACTTTGCAAAATTTACTGTTCAAAAACATTTGTTGAGTAATTTCCTGAACCTTTACACAAAGGGTAACCTGGCCAAATTGACCAATTAAAATATATTTTCCTGATACTGTCATGACATTCTGTATTCTGTATTTGTGTCATTTTGGCAAATCTACAGTATGTCATTAAGGTTCAGGCCTTTATTTTTCTCTTCTGAAACTGAATATATGATCTGTCTGTCTAACCATCTATATTTATTTAAGATATTCTCAAAGGAGTTATGATTCCTGCTGCTTGTGCTCTGAAATGAATATGATCTTTTCATGGCCATTACGTAAATGGAAAGATAAGTGGAGCCCTTTCAATCTTAAATGGAAGATAATTCATTTTCCTACAAGGGGAGAGGGGATCTGAAATTAACATGATTCAGTCAGAAGGGTTAGAATTATTTTTATTCCTAACCTTCCACCCCCAATTGTTAAACACATTGAATACTCTAAAAATGCAAGATTCGATTTTATACGGAACATATATATTGGATCTTGATTTGGGGTAGCAACTATGGACATTCATCTCAAAACAAGTTGAATTTTATTATCAGATAGCCGTTTAGTGAATTTATGAATTAGGAACCCGTAACAGGAGCCCTCTTATTTTTTTAAGTCTAAAGCTGCTAGTATTTTGAAAATCAAAATAATTTTTCTAATAATTATGTAGGAGGAAGTAGTGATAATTGAAGGAAAGACTCATGTCTTAACAATAATGAGACCTGAACGATTACATAGAAATATACATGTTTCCATTAAGGAAGTGGGTCATACCGTCTCATTCTACCTTCCCCATCCTACCTTGGAGAATAGCTGTTTGTTTAGATTCCCCAGTTAACTTTCTTCGTTAGTGTATAAGACTCCAGCATACATACACTAGTGTCTTTAGTTCACAATTGCCAAAACTTTCAGAGTTCCATAATTTGAAAATAAGAATATGGAATTAAAATACTAGCTTTTTATGCATTTCTCTTAAACAGAGTTTCATTGGTGTATCTCTGGTATTTTTCCTGTTTGATTTTTGTTTTTTCCTTCTTTTGAGAGAGAGACCCAGAGTGAATTATAAATTGTTAGATTTTTTTATTTCCTCTCATCCAGTGGCAAAAATCACTTTATATCTCAAAATTAAGGTTTTGTTTAATCTTCCATTTTATAACTTGGTATGAGCCCTCTTTTTGCACCATTTCGTATACTTGATAAGACCTTAAATGTTCATTTTTTTCTAAAGAATTCTAAATCTTCCAAGAGTCTAGATTAATATAGGCTGCTGGTATTTAAGGGGCTTAGGAGAGTAGGTGGTGAGGCTATATATTTTTAAGGTGAGAGGAGATTAATTACCTTTCAGGAATTAATAAATAAACTTTATCGGTGTTCTGCCTTCTTTGAGTTTCTGTTATTGGAAGAGGAGCTTCCATTAGATATGAAGTAGTTTTAAAAATATTTCAGGTATATCTGAGATACTTTTATTAATCCTTGAAACAGAGATAGTCAATGTTTCTATCCTAAGTGAGGTATGGAAAATTACTCTGTGTACCAAATGTCAGGCAATGAAAATACAAGTTTTTTTGTAGAGACTAAGCTCATTCGGAAGATGTGTTTTTCTTTCTGGGTTGCTTTATTTTTCTATCTTCTAACAAAATATTACAAAAAAAAAAACAACAGTCAAATCTAAGCAAGGGTAGCTTAGCCTTAATAAATTCCACTTTGCTTCCGAGCAGCGTCCTTCTGCCTCTGCTAAGAAACTCTTCCTTTGGTGGATTGCTGCGTTGAGTCACTCATCAGAATGAGGTCTTTCAACTTACGATTTGCCCAGAGCCTAAAATTATCTTCTTTTAGTTAATTTTTAGAACTATTTCCTCCTAAATATATGACTTGAGAAAAAGATACCTTAGTAATTTTGCTTGAGAAGTCTTTGAGTTTATGTTTACTAGCTATTAAACTATAAACTGCTGTCCAGATTAATTACTTTTTTGTTTATTTTCCTTATTCTTTCACTAATACAGACAATCCCCCACCCCTTTGTTTAAGCTCTTGGGATTCATTCTTACTCTTTTCTGTACTGTAATATAATCATGCAAAATTACTTTACCTGGACACAGACCCAGTCCATTTTTCTTTAATATGATAAATTGTTCAGGTAAGATATACAACATCAATTTTTATTCCAGAGGCTTTTCTTTTAATTCTAAAATGAGTGGAAAAAGAATGTCAATCAAGGCTAAATGGTACCTGGAACCTGCTAACGGCCTATGAACTTTTGGTTTCAGTCTCATGTGGAAATTGAGTTTTATTGATCTAGAGAAAGAGGAAAGTCGGATAGGACCATGCATTTGTGCAGCATAAGTTTTAATATTACATTGGGTATCTGGAGGGGTTTTTAACTAAGATTTAAAAAATCAACTTCTCTCTTCATTTCTCTATTGAAAAAATCTGGTTGGTATACATTTAGGCCTTCTCATTTTTAACTTGTGAAATGTTTAGGTAAGAATTGTGACTGGAAAGGAATTAATTATTATACAAATAGATCTGGTGGAGCATTAATTTTGCTTCAAACAAGTATATTTTCTGCTTTGAATCACTTCACCAGAGTCCTGTCAAGAATTATGTATGGTAAGAATTTCTCCTTATTGCCTGTCAGCCACATACTCTTTCAGAAGTAGAGTAGATAAGTTCTGTTTGCAAGCTAAACTTGAACATCTGCCCTTTTATGGAAGCAACACAACATTCTTTGGGGGAATGAGAGTCGATTGTCATCGCAAGGTTACATGACAAACTCTGTTATAAGACTTATACCTATTATATAGGGTCAGAACTTTTTTCTTATGCCTCAGCTCTGCACCTGACAATTTATGATTCAGTGGAGCCACGCTAGAAGGAACAACAGTCATGTAAGATGGTGGGAAGGATGGATGCCCTTGGATTCTAAACAGAGTAGCAGGTAGAACATGAGATGGCTGCTCCAGATGACTCCTGGGTTTATTGTGATTGTGGTTAAACAAGATCTTTTATATGTGAAGCTTGATTCTGCAACCAAAATAACAAAATGTGGGGGAAATCATGTCTGCTTACGCTTTTTAAAGCTTATAGTTTAAGTAGAAATAAATTGTAAAAACTGATTAACTCTATACAGTGAGCTCTGCATGAGGAAATGGAAGAATACTAACAGTGGTTCAGGAAGATCTATGTGAGGAAGGAAAATGGGTTTCCCTTTTCTGATCATGGGCTCTGAAAGCGTTCATTGCCTTTACCAGCATTCAGTATAAACCAGAGATAAGAATATATGTACTTGCGTGGGTCTGTGAGTGTGTGTGCGTCTGAGTGTTTGTTATTCTAAATAGCTTGTAAATATTGTAGTTGTTTAAAATGGAAAATAAAAGCTGAGATTGTTTTTTTGTTTGCAAATATATTGCATCAAAAATGCAGTATTGACAGTTGATAAAACACTGAGGAAATAAATTTTTTTTTCATTTTGCCTTCTGTCTGTTTTTATCAAATTAAGAAAAATTCAAGTATACCATATTAAGCTCTGCATAGCATATTTTAAAACATGTACTTGGTTCTGAAATATCATTTTAATCAGAAGCTTTGGCCTATAAACGTGATTCAGCTTATAACTGAACTACACATATTTCGTATTAAAATGGTATCTTCATAGTTGGTAGAAAGGTACTTTTTGTCTTGAATTTATCTGAATACGTCATATATTTTGAATACATCATATTAATGATATAATATTTGTTGGAACATATAACAAAAGTATATGTGTTCACTATATTACACTAAGTTACAGTATAGAAAAAGAGGTGAACATTTGGGTTGTCATCAAAATCCGGCGAACACTAACCGGAGGCACGCACTGACGCACTGTTCACATGTGTGCTTAGAGAAAGTGCAAGCTGACTCAACGAGAAGAACAGATACTCTCCAATCACTTATAAAGCCTTTAGTGAGTCACTAACTCTTACCAACAGCCAGAACTGCCAGGCTGCACGTGGCGTGCCATCAGTATCACCGTCCCGGACAGTTTGCTGTCCTCCCACCCAGGATCACAGGGCCACAACTAGAAATGTAGTGGTATTTAGTCTTATTTTTTCTAGTGACAGGGACTGCCTACTAGTTAAAGAAAACACATCCTCAAAGAAAGAAATTCTCTGTATGGGAGCTGCATCAGTCTTAGAGCCAGAGATTCAAAGAGGGGTTGACAGGAAATTTGAGTCCCATAAAACCTCTCCATTGTTCTTAGAAAGTGCAGTTTACTTAGGATTTTTCCTCCTAAAGGGTCCAGAAGTTTTGTTGACTGGTAGCCACTAAATTTCACCGGGTTAGGTTTCCTGTTTTCCTGTGGGGAAGGTAAAAAGGACCCTGTAAAGTTAGGATGTGGTTTCTTGGGTATTCATCTGCGCTTAGTATGCAAAATACTTGTTTTATTCTTCCTCCCCCCACCCACCTTTGTATGTGCTTATTGAAGGAAATTAAGTGCAACTGAACTTCATACTTGGGAAAATGTAATTTGGTATAAGAGGATGCCTAGTTTGCTTTTTAACTTCTTAGGATACACAATAAAAGCAAGTGGCTAGAGATGAATCCATTTCATCTGGTAGCCATTTCAGAAACCATTCGATTTCAATGTGCAGTAAACTGTGCTGAAGGGAAAAGTCATCCTTTGGTCCAGGGCTCCTGTTTGGTCCCAGGTCTCCAGTCCGATTCTAAAGCACATACTCTTGAGCTGTCTTTATCAGATAGAATCAACATCCCAGGACAATCTTGAATTTAAGCAGATACTAAGTAGTGCCTCTGTATCACCTCTGTATTCATAATACTCTTAATGGTTAATGGGTTTGCTCTCACACATCGCTTCTTCAGACACAGTGCAGGTTTGTCTAGCTTATGAATTGGGGAGTGACTCCTTTTGTACAATTGCAGTACGAAACAGTATTCATTTAAATAGTCTCAAAATGCTAATTTACTTGGGCTACTTATAGTTGCAAGAAAGAAAACCCATTTCAGAGTTGCTGAATATAGGAAGTTGGCTTACTACAAAATTTAGGGTAGACTGGGATTTTAGGATTGATTTGTTCCTGTTACTTCAGTTCTATCTATGATTTTCTCAACTCTACCCCTTGCGTTTGCTGGCTTCCTTTCAGACTAGCTGTCTGTAGTTCTAGACCCCATTTCTATACACATCATCATCCAGAAAGAAAAACACTTCTAGTCATCTCTCTCACGTGGGATCATTTTCCAGAAGCTTCAGCGTTGTTCTCCATGCATCTTTTAAATAAAAGAGTTGACATGGGCAAGATAAACAGAATTACCATGATTGGCTCAGGCAAATCAGAGCTAGCCTTGAAGTTAGAGTCCATTCCCCAAACTGTATGGTTGCTACACAGTGCATACAAAAGTATTACCTAAATTATCCACAACAGATTTGTGTATACTCACCAGAGTCTGAGTACTATTCTCAAGAAACAGAGATTCAGACCACCTGAGAATTGAGGTGTTTCTTCTATGATACGTCTGTAGCAGATCTAGAGCAGAAAATCAGCAGAAATTTAGGCAGACATGGGTCCAGATGTTTGCTCTACTCTTCTCAGGGGCTGCCTCATATTTTGCTTTTCTCTGTGTAAATTATTTCCTTCCCCAGATTTTTGGGTGGGGGGATTTACCAATGAAACCATCTGGACCTGGAATGATCTTTAGGCAAAGGCTTCTAATCATGGATTCAGATTTTCTGTTCCTTTATTGTTAGTTTTGGTAAGTTGGGTTTTTCTAGAACTGTAGTTCTCAAACTTTTGGGTCTCTGAATACTCAGAAGAAAATTACTGAGGACTTCCCCCCTCCCAAAGAGTTTTTGTTTATGTGGTTTATATGAATATTTATTGCATTAGAAATTAGAACACATTTTAAAGATATTATTTCCAAATGAATTAATAATCTATCATGTTAAACATTTTAGGTTATGCTTCCAACTTAAAAAATGGATCAGACATCTGAATTATCTGCTCTACATACAGTGTGTTGCATATAATTTTGGTCAAAGCATATGAGGAAAACCTGGCCTCATTTATGTATTTGGAAAAGAGAGGAGTTATTTTAATAGTTTTTCAGAAAATTGTTGGTATGCTTGTTTTGATACTTCACTAAAATTAGACAAGTGGTACTTTCTTAAAGCTTAGTTGCAATGTAGTTGCATTTGTACTGGATTACTTTAAAATCCTTTGCCGGACCTTACTTGGTTGGAATGGATCTTTGATTTTTTTTTTTTTAAGATTTTATTTATTCATTTGACAGAGAGAAACACAGCCAGAGAGGGAACACAAGCAGGGGGAGTGAGAGAAGGAGAAGCAGGCTTCCCGCCAAGCAGGGAGCCCGATGTGGGGCTCGATGTGGGGCTCGATCCGGGGTCTCCAGGATCATGACCTGAGCCGAAGGCAGTCGCCCAACCAACTGAGCCACCCAGGCGCCACCGGATCTTTGATTTTTTTAACATCATTTACCTGGAAAGTTATGGTTCCCTGAGTTATGCAGATCTTCCATATGTTGATATATTTCATTATGCATTATAAAAAATCACTTTTTTCATATAAACATCAGTCTAGTCAGATATATCTTTATTGGGGAACTAGAAAGCTCTTAGTGGCAGAAGCAAATATTCTAAACTTCTGTCGAGAGCTCAGATTTTGTCAATGGTTACAAATATTGTCAGTTCTCTTTAAAGCCACAGACTCACTTCATTTTTGAGAAAAATCTGTCAAATACTGAAGTCTGAGTAATTATAATTTGTGTCTTAGTCTTTCTGTCAAGTAAAAATGGCATTCCATGACAAAAAAAAGGTGCTTAGCTTATAACTCAATCACAAAAGGGCTGTTCTTTGAGAAAACTGTGTTTTGGTATGCTGAAGAAGTGCTTTATACATACTTTGTTTTGCCACTTAAAGATTTTATTTTTTTTACTTGTCATAGAAAGCACAAACGGGGAGAGGCAGGCTCCCCACTAAACAGGGAGCCCAATGGTTTCGTGACCTGAGCCAAACGCAGATGCTTTAGCCAACTGAGCCACCCAGGCATCCCAAAAAGATGTCTTTTGAAGGAACAAGATGTAATAAATTTAACAATTTTTCTTGCTTCATCAAAGACACTCTTGGTTGAAAGAGATTTTTCCCCCTATGACTGTACGGCAGCAAAGAATACCGTGGCTAGTAGTAGCGGTGCCATTGCCTTGATTCCTGCAAAGGTGCCTGTAGTTTGACTCACCATGTCTTCTGCACAGTTACTATATTTGTCAGTACAGTGAGAAAGGCAAATGATATCTTCGTATTATTATGAAAATAATTTTGATCTCATGGATTCCCTGAGGGAGTCTTGGGCGCTCCTAGTGGTGAGGTTCACTATTACAGGACTGTGTCTATCCCATTTTGCGTTTTCGAATTTATTGGCATAATTTATAATATTCTTTCACCTTTGTAGTGTCTGTAACATCTGTAGATTTGTCCCTTTTTCCATTCCTAATACCAATTATTTTTGCCTTTCCTTTCTTGTTTAGGCTCAACAAAAGATTATCATTTCAGAGAACCAACTTTTGGCTTTGCTCATCTTTGGTATTGTTTTTTTCTGCTTTAACTTTATGTCCATCTTTACATTCCTTCTTTTTCCTTTCTGGTTTAGTTTGCTGGGTTTTGTTTTGTTTTGTTTTGTTTTGTTTTGTTTTTTACTAACTTGTTGAAATGGACACTCAGCTTTTTGGTTCAACCTTTGTTCTTACTATATGTATTTTAAGGGTGTATTTTTTTTCTTTTAAAGAGACAGGGCTCACAAACAAAAGACAGGCGTGGGGGGGTGGGGGAGGCAAGGGAAGAGGGAGAGAGAGAATCTTAAATAGGTTCCATGCCCAGCATGGAGCCTGACACAGGGCTTGATCTCACAATCCTGACATGACCTAGGTTGAAATCCAGAGTTGGACACTTAACTGATGAGACATCCAGGCAACCCAAGGCTGTACATTTCTCTTTAAGCATTGATTGTAGCTCATCAACAAGATTTAACCAATCATTATTGTCAATTTCCATTATATTTTCTCATTTCCATTATGAGTTTTCTTCTTTGACCCAGAGGTTAATTAGACTCATGTTGGTTAATTTCAAGTATTTGGGATTTTTTAGTTATTGCTTAATAACCATGATCAAGGAAGCTCTCCTAATGATCCTTTGAAATGTGTTTAGTCTTCTTTTGTGGCTCTGTATATTGTCAGTTTTGGTAAATGTTCCAGTGGGCATTTGGGGGAGAAACATGTATTATGCAGTTATGGCAGCCTTCTATACTAAATATATCAATTAAGGTGGTTTTGTTACATTATTGAGATCCTTTATATTCTTGCTCATTTGGGGGGGGGAATGATCTGTAGTTGTAGATTTATTTCTACTGTTCTTTCAAGAACAGTAGTAAACCATATTTGGTTTACATATTTTGAGGCTATGGCATTAGGTGCTTGCGTATAATTTTGGAAGATTTGCTTTGACCAAGTGATGCCTTTGATCATTATGAAATGCCCTTTTCATGTCTAGTAACACCTGTTGCCCTAAAGTTTACTTTGTCTGATGTTATACCTAATGTTTGTATTATATCTGTATTCGTATTTTCATATTCAACCTTTCTAGCTCTGTTTTTAGAATATGCTCTTATAAACCACCATATAATTGGGATTCTTAAAATTCAATTTGATAATCTCTTTTTTTAAGATTTTATTTTTAAGCAATCTCTACACCCAACATGGGGTTCAAACTCACAACCCTGGGATCAAGAGTTGCACACTCTGAGCCAGCCAGGCATCCCAACAATCTTTGTGTTTTAATGAAGTATGCCATCCACATACATTTAATTGCTGATGTTTTGGCTTAAGTTTACCATCTTACTGTTTGTTTTCTCTCTATCTCCTCTTTTCTGTATATCTTTTCTTCTTTCTTGCCGCATTTTGGAAAAAGTCATTTGCATTATTATACCCCTCCTTTTGCTTATTGCCTAGTTCTTTTTAATTATTCTTTTAGTGATTATTGAAATTAAAACTTAACCTACATAGTACCTTACTACCTCTTGGACTTATTATTTCTACCTTCACATCTTTTGTACTGTTTGATCATGCATGGTTAACTCTGTATTTTAAACTTCAAGGGTGTTATTATTTGGTATAAGATATTAATTAGGTTTATCCACATATTTACTCCTTCCATTATTCTTTATGGCTTCCAAATTCTTGTGATTTTGGGGGGGATAATATTACTTCTGCCTGAAAAACTCCCTTTACAGTTTTTTGGTCTGCTAGTAACAAATTCCTTGAGTTTTTATTTTTCTTCTCTGAAAATGTTTTTCTTAAGTTCCTGCGGGGGAGAGATACAGAGTACTGAATTGGCAGTCATTTTCTTTCTGTACTTAAAAAGTATTATCCCACCATTTTCTGACTTCCTTGGTTTCTTTTAGTCTTGACTGCTCTTTTAAGAGGCAATATCTTTTTATTTCTTCAGTTATTTTTAAGATTTCATTTTTGTCTGTGATTTTTAATAGTTTTCCATATTTAGCTTCTGTATAGTTTTCTTTGGATTTATCTTGCCAAAGTTTTGTTACTGCCCATTGAATCTTGGTCATTATTTCTTCAAACATTGCTTTTGACATATTGCCCTCCTCGCACTGCAATTAACAAAATACATTAAGCTTTTTTACTGTTTTCATCTCCTATACTTTTTTAAATTTTCTATCTTAAGTCTCTCCATATTTTAAACTGTTTTCCTGTACATATCTTCATTTATTTCTTTCTTCAGCTATATTTAGTCTTCTGTTAAATTCATCTATTGAGTTCTCAGTTTTAGTAATCCTATTTTTCAGTTTCAGAATTCTCATTTTTAACATAGTTTCAATTAACACTTGATATTGTCTCGTTTAATTTATTAAACATATAAACTACCGTATTCTAAAGTTCATGTCTAATAATTTTAATATCTGTATCTTTTGAACATGTTTCCTTCTCACCAGTTTTTGGGCTTTGTTTGTTTTGGGGTTTTTTGTATGTTTCTGATGTGAACTTGTATATGAGAATGTATAGATAATTGAGGCTCTGGATGTTATCTTTCTAAAGAAGATTTAGTTTTGGCAAGCAAGGTAGAAAATTAGAGGATGAGCCTTCGGAAGATGGACTTCAGTCTCCTGAGTCTATTATTTCTAGTTCACCGTTGCTCCTATGCCATAGCCCTTCAGATACCCAAACTTAAAAGCCTGGGATTTCACCCGTAGTAGTCCCTGAGTTATTGACATCGCGGCCTTGGGATAGTCCAGAAGCTCTCTTCAGCTTGTCATCCTCTCAGTCACTGCTTTCCAATTGGCAGATGTGGCACCAAATACCTGTTGTGGTTCTCTGGGCTTCCCTTCTCTCGGGGGTCTTGGCCTCTCAAGTTGTAGCTATGGTGTAGCTCGCGTAGCTCCCTATATTTGTATAGTTTTTTTCCATTGTTTTTGTTGAAGGCTTGGTGTCAAAGTGCTTATTTGACGTTTTTGGCCGGGGGGAATCTCTGTTAATTGTTAATCCTTGTTATGATCAGCTGGCACACTCCCTTCTCTGTATCATAGCATTATGTTACTTAAGCTTTGACTAGCCTTCACCTTGCCTTTACGTGTGGTCCTCTTTCAAGTTCAGCCGCGTCTTAAGTTGCTAGCCGAGCTGCAGATGTAGTCACCTCTGATGAAGAGTGTTGGAGGTGTTGAGTGGGGTATAAGGGTCTCACACTACAGACTAAGTCCACTGAGATTGTAGAAGCTGAGAAAAAACAGGACCACTGGTCTCAGAAGTAAGTGTGAGCGTGGGAGCTCTTCTGAAATTTTTGGCCCATCCGCACAAAGTGTGTCCAGACACCTCGGATAAAACAGACCAATAAAAAATACATGGGGTTTCAGTAACATCTTGCATACCTGTAGGCACTAATTAAATTATAGGTCACATTATGTCTTATTTAGAAATAAATCAGTGTTTCCAGTCACAACACAGTGCGTTTTTCCATGTTCTTTTTTCTAGGCAATTATTTTCTTGGCCTGCGGGCTTTATTACCCTCCTGTATTAGAACACAGTGAGGTCATACAGTGGCAGTAACAGCAGAGACAAGATAGCCAAAGTCCTTTCCAGCTCTGAGTTTAACTTTTCAATTCATTTTCAATAGAACAAAATTTCCATTGATAGTCTAAGCTCTGAAATGTGTTTCAGGCAAAAATTAAAGGAACTTTATCTGCCATTTTTCTAAGCTGGGTAGGATGAGTGTTTGGAGAAAAAAATGGTTTAATTACTGAAAATTACTCCATCTAGAGGCTTATGACTCATTTTGTATGACCTTAGATTTACTTCTTCTTTGGACCTATGGGGCCAGAAGACAGGAAGCAAAAATAGCTTCCCTTGAATAGTAACCTTTCCTTTCTGGAAACCAGAAAAGTATCCAATTCCACAAGTTCTGACATGTCCCTAGTTAACATCTCTGTTTCTCAACATATATTAGGTCACCCTCTGGAAATGCAGGTCAGAAGGAAAACGCAGAGGTGATCTGAGCCATGGGTGAGAGGAATAAAGAAATGACAAGTGCCGAAACTGGGTGAGCTGCTGTTGTCTCCAGTACTGAGATGGGGGCCTAGCTGCCAAGCCATGCGCTGGCTCGTTTGCCCATGGCCAGCATGGCAAGCCTCATGGAAACTGAGCATTGGGCCTAAAAAAAAAAATACAAGATCCTCAGCCCCCACTCTCTGGATAACATGAAGAATGAAGTCAAATTTAGGATGCATTTGTTTCCATAATGAAATTTTCATTAGCATCACTTTGTAGCTAAATTTACACAAAGTGTGTTATAGTTAAAAGGAGTAAGATGGCAGAAGAGCTAGAACTAATGTGGAGAGAGAGATCCTAGGGAGGGGCCAGTTGGCTATCCAGATATGGCTGGCTTCATGGCTCCTTAGGAGTTAGTTCACAAAGTTGGTTTTGTCAGAACCTAAATCTTGTAGAACCTGATTTAACTTCAGAACTAACTGATGATAAAGTAGAAGATAAATAATGTTGATCAACATGCCAGTTTATTAACCTACAGTTCTAAAGATTAGGGCACTTCCAAACTCATCAGAAGATAACTGATGGGCCACATGGACCATCAGAAGCTAATGTATGGACATAAGGTTAGAGTGCAAGGAAGCTGAACATCATTATTTTTTTTTCCTGGCTTGGAAAACGTGCTTTATAATTTTTCTACTTTTCTAGTGATAGAATATTTATGTCTTTCTGTTTTAGTTTTTTTATTCTGTGGTTGTAAACGCTATCGAAGTCTGGGTTTTGACTTTCTTTCTTCAGACACACGAGCACACCACATTTCTCGTATTGTTACATTCTTCACATACAGGGACACAACGAGGTTAGGCTCGGGCTTCCTTGCACATTCAGCTTCCACTTCTGCCTGGAAACTTTAATTGCTGCAACACCTTATCCTTCCTGTTTTGACTGGGCAGGATCGATCTTAACTATAGAAAAGAAGTTTATTATTTAAATTTGGGAAAGTATCTTATAACTCAGAGGACATAAAGTTCACTAGACCTCCCACTTTATTACATTTCCAACTAAGAAGAATTTAATTAACTAGTTTCTCTAAATACACCACCAGTTTAGGGAAAGGAGGGAGTTTTTTCAAAGAATTTCTCACTTATAGGGGCGCCTCGGTGGCTCAGTTGGTTAAGCGACTGCCTTCGGCTCAAGTCATGATCCCGGAGACCCAGGATCGAGTCCCACATCGGGCTCCCTGCTCGGCGGGAAGCCTGCTTCTCCCTCTCTCACTCCCCCTGCTTGTGTTCCCTCTCTGGCTATGTTTCTCTCTGTCAAATAAATAAAATCTTTAAAAAATAATAATAATTTCTCACTTATAACATTAAGAGCAAATAAATGTTTCAAGAGATTAAAAGTAAAGTCTGTTTTTAAAAAGAACATTTAAAATGTGGGGTCTCTGTTTAGCCTGAAAAGGGATTATTGTAAAGTAAATTGATCTCAGAAATACTCCGTATTCAAGGACAGATGATAACAAATTACAGTTACAGGCTGATTTGACAATGGATCTGTTAGCAAAAAGAAATTAAAAGTCTGCCATGTCTGTGTCCAAGGGCTGGTATGTGGTGACTCTTGCTGGATGAAAAAGTCTGGAAAACAGATTCTATTTCCATTACAAGTTCTGGCAAAAGGGCTCTCTAAAATGGTGTGAGGATTTTCTTTGAAAAGGGGGGATTGCAGTAAGTGTGTGCAGTAAGCCCTACTGTGTGCCAGACAAATTCCCAACAAGCCTGCCAGATGCTTTTACTGTTATCTTACAGATGTGGAAATGAAGGGTTATAAAGTAATTTTCAGGAAAAGGTAAAATCATGACACTGAGATGTAAAAATGTACACATGTTGAAGAATTTATTTGATGCATTAGTCTAGAGAACTAACCACATGTTACAATGAGTTCAAATTTAAGTTTCCTTAAAAAAAGCACAGTAACATGGAGTAAAGGAATATTGAAATGAACTGTAAGTTGGAGATAAATTTTTTTTTGTTTTGGGAGGGAGTCATTTGAACTACTATTAGAGGCAACAGAATTTATGTCTTATTACCTACAACTTACAAAGTCAGAAAATAGCTCCCACAGAATCAGAATCTTAAGACAAAAGGGTAAGCTATAGACTATGCGTAGTTTTTCATGAACATACAAGTGCTTCCTACCTGATTCAGTAATTCGCCTGAGATAATACATGTGATGGGGCAAATTCCTCTCTTCAGTGTACAGGGCATTGGAATTGCAAGGGAATCCTGGAGGAGGTCATTGGAAGCTATTGCATAATTCAGCCTTGAGACAATAGGCCTAGACCAAGTTGTTAACTGTAGTGGGTTAGCTTCTGTGGGAGCAGACTCTGAGCCTGATTATTTTTGCACAAGAAGTTGCCTGGGGAGTGCTCTTAGGAACAATACACAGGAGGGAGCATAAGAAGCTGGATTGAACAGAGGAAGAAATTGAACTGTGATGCGGTTAGAGCAATGGCTTTAGTTGAAATCCATGGGGTGATCTGGAGCTGGGTGGCTCTTAGAGATGTCCGGAGTCAAGACAAGAGGCTGAAGACACTTCCTGGGGAGGAGAAGGCTCCTGGCATGTGAGGGGCATGATGGTCTCAATCCTGAAGTGAAGCCTGGGCAGAGCACCACCATAGCCACTATGGTTCTTGGACTGCTCATTTGCCCAGGCCTCCCTTTTCTGCTGCCCTTTCGAGATTTCCTCTTGACTAGCACCTCTGCTATTCTAGGTCTTTACCTGCTCTTAACCCTAGCTTTACCTGTCGGGATGACTCAGACTCCCTCATCTTTGATAACTCTAAACCTCTGGTCACCATGCCCTTCTGAAACAGTACAGAAATACTGCTGTAATTCCCTATTTTCCACTTGAATTGGGCAAGGGATTACCAGGGGACACCCCAGTGTATCACCTGGATGGCAGTTAAATGTTCTCTCCTGCCCCCATGGTGTGAGAGCAGCCCTGCCTCCTCATGATCTAGGTCAGTTACCTCCAGCATGGCGGTGACTTCTTTCCCTGCCCGCTGGTCTATTACCACAAAGAACCAAGGTGATGAGGTCACAGACAAAGCCTAAAGTTCAATGGGACTCTCACTGTATCTGCTGGTGGAAGTTTTCCCCACTTTGGACACCAGGTTCTTTAGACATACAGAGCCTAAATTTGTAGGAATGGGAAGCACAATAACCCAGAGGGGTTACTGATAAAACTGGTAAGTGGGCCATTCCCATCTCTACCTGTTGGTTCCCAGTCTTGTGTATACCATTTACTGGGGTCTCAGAACCACTAGAATGGCCATCGATGGAGGGGATATATCCTGCATCCTGAAGGATGCCGCCCTAACCCTCACAGGATATCATTTCCAAGTTGGTACCTCAGCTGCAGCTTTGAAAGCCCATTCGATTGTTTGATCAGACCAGCAGCTTCTACAGTACATGATATGACTGGTGGATCCCATGGCAACAAGCCCACTCTCATACCCTCGACTATAAGTCTGTTGATCCGAATCAGTGCTACATGGGATCCTGTGTCCGTGGGTTCAATACTGCAAATGCCCATTATGATCATAGTGCTAAAGCCCTGCAAACAGGAAAGGCAAGACCCATACTTAGAACACGTGTCAATTCTAGTCAAGATAAATGCCCTATCTAGAGTGGAAGGGGTCCAGTGTAGACAACCTGCCATCAAGTGGATAGTTGTTCTCCTCAAGGGATGGGTAGCCTATCAAGGGCTCAGCTTTGATCTCTGGCACTCAGCTTAAAGGTTTGACAGGCTCTGTAGCAACATCAGCCTCGGTAAATGGAATCCCACTGTGTATCTTCCATTGCTGCCACAATGGGCCTCCTTAGACACACCCATTTTGCCAGCACAGGAGTGGCTAATGAAGAAGATGGCTGGGGACATCTGGGTGGTTCAGTTGGTTAAGCGTCTGCCTTCGGCTCAGATCATGATCCCAGGATCCAGGGTTTGAGTCCTGCATGAGGCTCCCTGCTCAATGGGGAGCCTGCTTCTCCCTCAGCCTGCTGCTCCCCATGCTTGTGCTCTCTCTTTCTCGCAAGTAAAATAAAAACAAAGAACAAGTTGGCTGATACCAATTGGTCAAATCATTTGGACTGTTTGGTTGTAGTACTTCTTCCATAGTGGAGGCCCTGGTGGCCATTAACATGCATTCAAAGATCTTTATAATCGATGCCCACTCCTGTGCCTCTACCCTTGTCCCTGACCTTCCTCCTTTACGGCCCTGGCCAACCAGCCAAGCCATTTGCTACTTCCATGAGTTTATGTTTTTTTTCTGGCCTCAGGCATGTTCTATTTCTACAGAAGGTGGGTGGCTGGATGGCCTGATTATTGCCTTGCGAGGATTTCCCTCCGCCACCACCTTAAAGGGCCACCGGAGTGGAGCGCTCTTGCAGCAGCAGTTTATTTTTGTTTTGCATCTACACACCAAACCAACCCATCTGTGAACCAAGCTTGGCTTTTTTTTTCCCTCTCTCTTCCACAAGTTGGATGTACGGGACACGTGCCCACCCTCCTGTGTGAGCCGAGGAAGAGGCCCCTAAGCAACAATAGTGAATGGCATGAGAGGCCGGCTGGGCCACCTGCTCATGTCCAAATGCCCTAACTTCCCTGTGCCTTAGAATGGATTGCTGCTGGGCTTACTCCGATTTATGGCTTAATGTCTGTCGAGTCACACTGTCAAGCAAGGTCCAGCAACAAACGAAGAGCTATTTTCAAATGACCTATAGTTCCTTGTGGCAAATGCCATAGCCTTACTCCAGAACCCTATGGGTCTACATTGTCATTCTCCAGTTAGATTTACTATAAACTCTATGCAGCATCTTTGCCCATCATAGATGCTTTAAATATCATAAGATCTATCAGGTTTTATGGACCAAGGGGCAAGGCTGCTTATACCACGTGCTCGACCAGCTGCGCCATTCCTCCTCTGGGCCCTACTTCAAGCTTTCCAAGTGACTTGGCTAATGTGCTTAGAGCAGTATTCCCATGAATGGATTTTGCTGACCTTAGAATCCATAGTGACCTACGGAACTCAGGATTCCTTTTCAGTGATGGGAGAAATTAGTCCTTTATTTTGAAGATGTCCCAGCAATCTCCTGAATCCGTATAGGCTTTATCTCCCATCATACTTGGACTTCTTGCTCATCCTGTTTGATGTGAGGCCATCAGTATACTAGACTAATGGAATGGCCTGCAGCATATCTACAAGATCAGGCTCCCTCCAGAGTATATTTTGACAGCAGCAGAACTAACATAGTCCTGGGGCAAGGTCATGAAAGTATAGTGTTATCGATCTTCTGTGGAGCACACTGCTGTGGCCCCTACTCTCAGTAGAGCTGGATCAGAACACATTTGCCAAAGCAGCCATATACCAGGTGCTGCCATGTGCCTGAAGCAGCGTTGATTTATTCTGACAAAGATAACACATCTGTCTGGTTTTTTTTTTTAGTGACCTGACTGGTGATTCAGTTGGGAATACTCAGGCTATCATCTCTATGTCTTTTCCTTGGTATCTCTTTTATATCTTTATATCTTTATAGTAAAAACAAAAAACAAAAAACAAAAACCAAAAAACCCAGAACTCTTTTTTAATCTCTGGAATAGCTCCTCTCAGACCCACAGGATGTGACATTATTTACGAGTTACTATCTTGGCTGGTGGGGGTAGGAGGGTGGCTTCATAGGCCTCCCCTTGGCCTTCCCCAGATGGTCTGCCTAAGTACCAAGTCTGTGCATTCTGACTATACATGCTGGGACTAGGCCAATAGCCACTGGCTAGGTCTGTGGGCCCAGGGGGCCCGCTCTGAGTCAGACCTGCATATGTCTCTGTATATCTCCATGAGCATTCCAACACGCGTCATGATGAAGCTTTGTGTACCCGATAGCAATGTCAGTTCAGATACTGTTTCTGTGTCTGACCGCTCCTCTGAACCTCTGGATCTTCCCCTTGGCCCACACACCTCTTGCAGAAGGACAGAGAAGATAACCATCCCATATATGTTGTGCAATGTTGTGGATACGTCCTTCTGAGGCCCATCTTTCCCTTCAAGCCGCAGAGTTCCAGGTCCAGAAACTGGGCAACAGATTATGGTTTTGTTTTTTTTTTGTATTAAGGCACTTCCCCCTCAGCATCCTTGATTTCTTCTGATTGTGTGTAGATTACATGATACCCCTCTTGTTTGTTGGCTGCCCATCTGTCTAACTTGCCCTTCAGAATGCCGGGTTCTACCAACCATTTCTATGTTCTCTCTGGGTTAGGCCGTCTTAGCTGGCATGCTGACTTTGTTCCTTATTACAATAATTACATCCACCTGGCTTCCGATGCATATGCGTCTCAGCCTCCAGTAGGGTCTCCGTCATCCCGTTGTTGTCAGGGGAGCGAGTTCTAGAGCTGTGTCACCTAGTCTCTGGAGACAGCTACCACTGAGCTTCTCCACTGTTAGTGTTTGTGTCCCTCTCACCAACACGTCTCTTATCATTCTGCTAAACGAAGTGTCCTCCTGGCCCTCTCTCCCGTGGAACGTAGTTGGTAGGTTTCCTGATCTTAGGTAATAGGCCCATTTTAACACACCCCCTTCTCTGGACCTTTGACCCCTTTCTTCACTGACTTAACATGGCAGTCCTGGCATTTCTGTTGTACTTAATATGGACTGTTGCTTCTTCTAAGCTCTTAGGAAGTAACCTAGCAGCATATTTGCATGCGTTTTAGGTGCTTTGCCAGGGTATCAATCTTCCATCATAGGACAGTGTCCTCCTATTAGTAAACAGTCTTATCCAACTTTAAGTTCTGTTTCTGTCAGTTCAGCGTCTTCCAGATCCAGTCCCATATCTATTCTCTGTGCTTCTGCCCGTACACACTGATGGTGTCTTACAGCTCCTCCGACACCAAGCCTCTTTCTTCCGAGCAGGCCTAGCACTTTCCTAGCCAGCTGGTGGTGCGGCTTGACCTGTCACTGGCCAGGCAGCCAGGAGATGAGGTGGGAGCCGTGTGAAGGGGGTGAGCAGACTCTGAGTGGTCTTCAGGCAGCAGCAGCAGAACATCGGATCTGAGGCCAGTGTGTGGACCCCACGGTTCTCAAGAGCATCAAGTTGAACCACAACGCCGTGACAACAGAAGCATCAGCCAATTCTACACGGAGCTCTAGCGCTGCCACGATCCCCATTGCAAGTCTCAGTTCCTTCTCTACTGGGGCCCTGCCTAGGCTGAGAATTTAATCTTCTCTGGACCTCTGCTCCCTCAGCATTATGTCCTGGCCAAGCCTCTGCTAATTCTGTCCTCTGGCTGAAGGAGATGACAGGTTTTTTATATGCATCAGGCTGGCCCCTCTGAGTCTAACACTTTGCCTTAAATCAATGAGTAGTTGTCCTCAGCCTATTGCTGTCATTCCCCAATGCATTGAGAGCCCTCAGCCTGGGGAGTTGGGGGAGGGAGGAAGCCTTATGGGGCCAAGGGAGAAGGTGAACAGCAGTGCAGTCACAACGAAGGCCTCAGCTCATCCCAGGATGAGCTCCAGGGCATCTGTGGGCCTTCAGAGTTCCCTCAATGCTGAGTACAGAAGCCAGAGCCATCCCTGGCAGGCTTGACCAGTTATTGGATGTGGGGTGCACCCAGAGGAGGCTTAATCTTGGGTAAGTAGCTTCCTTGGAAGGAGGGAAATTCCTGGGGAGAGACATAGCTGTGAGCAGTCAAGGAGCAGGAGAGTGTTGCTGTGAAGGGAAATGTGGGTGGCACACAGCATCCACCGTCTGACCCCGGGAATAAAGAGGAAGGCTAGCATAAGAGAATGGCTTCTGGAAGAGTTGACAGGACATACCAGATAGTATAGAGTTCTTTCACTCAAGGACATCACCCACCTTTTTTGTGCTAGATACGGGCTATGAAAACAAAGCGTCCTTGACCGCAAGTTGACCACAGCTGGAAACCATATGCTCACAGAAGAGTCAGGAAGCCACCAAGGGGTCAGCAGCAAGATGTTCACAACACGAATGGGGGCGCAGGGGGAGCTTGTGACTAAAAAGAGAGACAGTTCTTGATACAGGGGAGGGTTTTTTGGTTTGGTTTGGTTTTTTTTTTTAGCACTGGAGTTCGAAATTTCCCCTCCTCAAAAGATGCTCAAATCTCTCACTCAAAAGGAGAAATCTTCGTGAGGGCCCGTGAAGTACAGAGCTAGTATTCCTGCCCTGCCCGCTGGTACCTGCTCTGTCCGCAGGGACACCGCCTCCACCCCACGCAGGTACCACCTCGCTGGCTCGTCTCACAGGAGGACGGGACTGTTGAGAGAGCCCCGTGGTCAGAGCAGGGCGCTCCATCTGAGGTGAGACCCTCGCGAGGGCACGGTGTGTCAGAAGCGGCCTTGCCTTCTGCTCAAGATGCCGTGAGAGCTCAGAGTCAAGGAAGGCCCCGCTCTCCGGATGGAAGCGAGGCAGGGGCCGGCCGTGGCTCTGCCTGGGTGGGGCCCTCCTAAAAACGGCCACAAGATGGCAGCAGGAGCTCAGTCCACAGGGAGCGCCGGGGTGGTATTGGGGTGGAGTTGGTACCCCCGGAAACACGCAGGTTCCAGGAGAGGTGTGAGGAACAGAAAACCACGTGACAGGATCTTGGAACCTCTTTAAGTCAGGGGTTTACACACATGATTCCCTGGGCCAGGTGCTGTTTCTCCCAAGATTCACATGTGTTGCTTGTCTCCTGTACCTACTTAGGTTGCGCCCGTTTGAGTCCTTTCCTCTGGCTAAATATGGGCCCTGTACTCAGAAACCTTAATACCAGGACTGCCCCTTTAGACATCAGGGCTTGTGTGAAGTGCTCGCCTTCCGCTCTTTCCGCAGCTGCCCTCATCAGAGACTTGACTCGGGGCTGGAGAGCCCGTGCTTCTCACAGGACGCATGAGCAGCCTGGGCAGGCCGCCGGCCTTGGCTCTCGGGGGAAGGCCCGTGGAAGCTCGGAAGACAAACAGCCATGTGCCCTCCTTGCCCCTTGACAGATGGGACAGGTGACAGCGACAAGTTGAATGTGCTGCCGTGTCGAAACAACTCAAAACCACCCTTGTGGTCCTGGGCACCTTTGGAACGACAGGAGCCCTTGGGTGCGGCCCAGCTGCCGGTGGGGAGCGCGGTGGTGCGCCCGCTCCGCACACCCCCTGGGACAGCAGGTAGAAACCTCTCTGCGCACTGGAACGGAGACTGTAATCTCAGGCGTTAGAGACCAGGGGGCAGGTGAGGGAGAACAGAGGGAAGGGCCCCGAGGAACAGGACTGGTGATTACAGCAAGAGCTCCTGCCCCAGGGCCTGGAGCAGAGGGAAGAGGTGAACCTCCTGGGGTGGAGGACAGGGCCAGCTCTGCGGAGGGGCCTTGCCCACAGCTGCCGGGAATCCCGAGGGGCCCGGCCCTGAGGCTGGGAAGGGGCAAACAGCTAAAGACCTGACCGGCCGCAAGGCCTTCGGTGGAGCAAAGCTGAAAAGTCAGAGCTGCGCCTTCCCGTCGGCCTCCCCTCTAGGCTCCCTTGACCCTTCTTGTCCAGCCAGCTGACAAAGGAGGAGGGTTATGGGGGCGCTGTGGAAGAGGGTCTGGGAACCTGGCCAGGGGCTGCTCTGTCCTAAGCTGCCTCGAGGTGGGTCTGTGCCATCCAGCTCGGGAGGGAGTTATGCTTGGAGAGAGGGGAGAGTCATGGAGGACAGGAGGATGACTTCATGAAGGGTGGGCTGGCGGGAACCCCAGCCCTGCAACTCCTGCTCACAGCTTCCCAGGGAGTGGGGCAGCAGAAGCAGCAACTCGAGCCTCCCAGGGACCACACAGGCTTGGACGGGGCCCCCCACCCCTGCCCTCGGCAGCTGGCCAGCCAGAGCAGCTCTTTGGAAGCCGGCCCTGTATGAGACCCCAGAGGCTCTGCCCATTCTGGGGGGAGAGCAGGAGGAGGCACCAGTAAGTGCAGGTTGAACTTCCCCGAGGATAAGAGTTTGTGGTCCAATGTAGATTGATTTAAAGAAAATAATGTAAAATAACCTGAATTTATAGAGAAAGACCCTTCTGGTTTCACTGATGACCACAAACGGCCAGGCGCCCATGGACTGTCAGGGCTCGTCCTCAATCCCTTTATGTCAGAGATCCAACCGGGGGGCATCTGCACAGTAACTAGCTCCTCTCAAGTGGGGACATGATGAATTCCTTTCATGTAAACTAAGTAAGAATCACAGCCACAGCCGCTGTTTATCAAGAGCGACTCGGTGCCAGGTGCTTTCTTCCCAGAGCTCCGGGTAAGAAGCTGACATTTCTGCGCCTGACAAACCCTGTTGGGGGGGCAGGGAGGGGAAGCAGATAGAGTACTATGCATTTATACTACGCAGCTCACTCAGTCCTCACAAACTTTCCTTATTTATTTTATTGCATTCTTATTTTTTAATTGAATTCTTTGTTTGGGGGAGTTTTTTGGTTTTTTTGTTTTTTGTTTTTTTATTTTTTATTTATTTATTTATTTATTTTTAAGATTTTATTTATTTGACAGAGAGAAACACAGCCAGAGAGGGAACACAAGCAGGGGGAGTGAGAGAGGGAGAAGCAGGCTTCTCGCCGAGCAGGAAGCCCGATGTGGAACTCGATCCTGGGTCTCCAGGATCATGACCTGAGCCGAAGGCAGTCGCTTAACCAACTGAGCCACCTAGGCATCCCTGTTTTTTGTTTTTTTAGAGAGAGGTAGGGTGCAGGGGGAGAGGAAAGGAGAAATTATTATTATTTTTTTAAGATTTTATTTATTTGACAGAGAGAAACACAGCCAGAGAGGGAACACAAGCAGGGGGAATGAGAGAGGGAGAAGCAGGCTTCCTGCCAAGCAGGGAGCCCAATGTGGGACTCGATCTCGGGTCTCCGGGATCATGACCTGAGCCGAAGGCAGTCGCTTAACCAACTCAGCCACCCAGGTGCCCCAAAAGGATAAATTCTTAAGCAGGCTCCATGCCCAGCGTGGAGCCTAACCTTGAGATCATGACCTGAGCCTAAACCAAGATTCGGATGCTTAACCAATTGAGCCACCAAGATGCCCCATATTTTATTTTTTTATTTAAAAAAATGATAATATACACGTAACATAAAATTTACCATCTTTCCTGTTTTTTAAATGTACAGTTCAGTGGCATGAACTGCGTTCCCACTGATGTGTACCATCACCACTGCCCGTTTCTAGAACTCTTCATCTTGCAAAATGGAAACTCTGTACCCATTAAATGACTCCACGTTCTCTCTGTGTCCGGGGCCCAGCATCCACCGTTCTGCGTTGTCTCTGTGAACTGACTACTCGGGGTACCTCATGGGAATGGAACCATTCAGCATTTGTCTTTGCACTCAGTGTGAGATCTTCAGGCTTCATCTATGTGGTGGCAGGTGGCAGGATTTCTTCCTTTTGAGGGCTTGTAGACCCTTGTGTGGCCATGCCGTGTTCTGTCGATCGTGTGTGGGCGGTAGACACCTGGCTTGCTTTCACCTTTGGCCATTGTGAGTACTGCTCTTACGACCCCTTCCGAGGGAGGCAAACACTGAGGCGTGCGGGGTGAAGTAACTTGCCCTAAACCCCACAGCTAGTAAGTGGCAGAACTGGGATCACCCAAACCTCCAGTGCCGTTGGCCCCCATGAGCCCTGTCTCGATGTGGGCAGGCACCAGGAGAGAGAGCCCCTTCTTTTGCCATCTGATCAACTCGGACCCGTGACTGCTTTGCTGGGAGCTGAGTCAGGTTGAAAATTTGTAGAGATGGTGGGAAATGTTGGGAATTAGAAAACGATCCCCCCCCCCCCATCAAACGTTGAGTATTATTTTATCCCTGGAAAACCTGGGTCGAATGAGGA
The DNA here is from genome assembly GCA_004023965.1 of Spilogale gracilis. Lineage (NCBI taxonomy): Eukaryota > Metazoa > Chordata > Mammalia > Carnivora > Mephitidae > Spilogale > Spilogale gracilis. The sequence goes on from PITA01005913.1 coordinate 28,215, forward strand.
GGTAGAGAGATTTCTCCAGTGATGGGTGCTCCACAGGAAACTCCCACTATCTCCCACCAGTAACTACAGCATCCTGAACCAGTGGCCTAATGAGGGGCGAGAACTAGAGCTCACCTGCTTCCATGTACTAAAAGAATAACTGTTCTGCATTCTTACAAGGTCTTCCATTTGAAAATGCCTGAGTAGATTCACTGATAAAATCTTCCTTGCAAGTTGATTACCAGGGCGTGGGCATATTATAAAAGACGTATGCGATCGCTGTGGGGTGGGGAAAAGAAACCAGAAATCCCACTGTTTCACACAGTGTTTTACAAAACTTTATCTAACATAGTCTCGAAAATTTAGATGTGAAACATTTGCGATTTGGGGCCTTGAGTAAAGGTCCAGCACACCTAGTGAATCAGCTCTGTCTGGATAGCAAACTTGCGTATCAAGTTTTTGTAAGAAGACCCTGACTCTTCAGGTCTGCAGGTTTCCAAATATCAGATTTCTAAAACATGGAATGAGTCGCAATTTCACTGTTTCCCTTTGTCAAGGGTTTATTTCCGTGGGGCTGAGCCCTTAACCTGTGGGGTCTTGTGTTGACTCCAGCTTGGTGGTATCAAAACCGAACCGAATTGTTGCCTACCCAGCTGATGTCAGAGAATGGTGGTTGATGTGGGGAAAACTCCACAGATTTGGTGTCAGAAAAAAGATACTGTTTTTTCACCCAATAGTGGAATCATCAGTCTGTTTCTGTGACATTTTCCACCATCTTGCAATTCTACTTTTCCTGGAGGTTTGGGTGATTAGCCTAGATTACCACCTGCCCCCATGGACAGCCAACCAAACTGGGGTGTGACAAGTCCTCGTGGGGGCTTCTAACAATATGCTGGACCGCGTTCAGCAACATCCTTGATGTCCATGCATTACATGCCAGTAGCACCAACCTGAGTATGATAAAAGCTAGAAAAATAAAGGTAGTGTAGTCATGAAGAAGACCTGGGGTCTGGTCCTGCCTCTGCTCCAGATTCCCTCTGGGACTTTGGGAACAGCTCCTTAGCCTTTTGCAGTGTCCTCGGACCCCATCGACCTAGTTGGTTTCACAGCAAAATGCTCTGCGGGCCGTGCCTGATTCACCTCCCTGAAAGGAAATTAAGCTCATTAAAGATAGCAAGTCAGGTTTTGCCCTGTTTCATGTTCTGTCAAACTCCCATCTGTCTGAAGGATTTGACCCTGAGTCTCCTGTTTCACACAGTGAGGCCTGCAGGGGCCCGGCGAGGGGTCTGTGCTGGGGACAGATGCTGCTGACAGCCTGGAAGAGGGTCCAGCCTGCGATTCTGGAGGTGACTGTGCTTAGAAGTCTCAGGGACTCAGTGAGAGCTCCTTCCCCATGGCAGCCTCCCCGGAGAGCCCCAGCTCAGGAGTGTGTGTGTGTGTGTGTGTGTGTGTGTGTGTGTGTGTGTGTGTGTGCAGGCGTGCACATACCCTTGTGTGCGTGTAGGGGACCAGGGTGGCAATCCAGAGCGTCCCTGGGGCAGACACCGGGGCAGGGACCTCAAGCCTGACCTAGCTACCTGCTCAGTCCCTCCAGGGCCCGCAGCCCCCCAGTCCAGCTGCCCTGAGCACATTCTGGAGGCAGCAGTCATCAGCCGCTTGCCCTGCCAGGCTCTGGCCTTCAAAGAGGGCCTCTGTCCTTCTCAAAGGTAAGAGAACCTGAGCTTAGCAGGCAAGAACAGCACTTGAGGCAGGGGAGAATCTCCATTCTCTCATATAACACAGGAAGTAGAAGGATTTAAAGTCCATTAGAATGGTGGCTTGCATTACCAGTACTCATAGCCAGAATGATGCTTGCATGATTATGAGCTTACCAGGCGCTCTGAACTAGACTCAGCACTTCATAAGAAGTATTTCATTTGATTCAGGATGTAGTTATAGTTTTCACCCCCATTTACAGATTGGGAAACAAGTCATAGAGTAATTCACCATCCTTCCAAAATGAGTAAACTCTAATGCTTTTGTGTAGGAAGCACCCGGCCTGGGGAGACAGGATCCTCCACGTGCCAATTCTCTTGCTCCCAAGTCTCAGTGGAAAGAATTAGGGACATCTCAGTAAGTGCAGCCTAAGCTTCCGTAAAACACTGATTCTGATTCTTGGGGGAGGAGAAGATGTGATTATAAAGCCGGGGTGCTGATGGGAGGGGCGGTCTTCTTACTAGTGAGCGCCGTTTTACACTAGAATTGTTGACTCGTGCTTGATCTTCCTTTCATCCATCTCCATCCATTAACTCAATCAGTAAAAACTTATTACTCAATTGGCATGTATTGTGCTAAAGGCCAAGGATCCAAAATAGAGTCCTATTGCATCCCTGTCCCAAAGTCATTCCTGTCCCATGCTGTTGGCTAGAGGTTGAGGCCAAAGTCCCAGAAATAAGCTCCCTTCTCGACCAGACTCCTTCCCCTGTCCACCTGGAAATCCACCTGGGTTCATATCAGGCAAAAACTTCACAACTTAATTTGCTGTCAGACTAGAATTCCCTGGATTTTTCCTTTATTGTATTGACTTGTTTGATGTTCCGGACATGCCAAGTAGACACTTGGGCCACCTGTCGTCATGAGACCTCGGGCTCCTAGAGCCTGTGCTTGGCTGCGGAGGCCCCAGGAACTCTTTCCCCTGCTTCTCTTGTCCCAGGACACGATCCGTGGGCAGCATCTCCCATGACACGACACGATCAGTGGGGAATATCTCCCAGGACACAATCCGTGGGCAGCATCTCCCAGGACACGATCTGTGGGCAGCATCTCCCATGACACGACACGATCAGTGGGGAATATCTCCCAGGACACAATCCGTGGGCAGCATCTCCCAGGACACGATCCGTGGGCAGCATCTCCCATGACACGATCCATGGGCAGCATCTCTCATGACACGACATGATCAGTGGGGAATATCTCCCAGGACACAATCTGTGGGCAGCATCTCCCACGACATGACACGATCCATGGGCAACATCTCCCACGACATGATCCGTGGGCAGCACCTCCCAGGACACGAGTGCAAACAGGGCAGATGTGCAGCGTGACAGTGGGGTGGGCTGCTGCTCTCCTCACTTCCTACCAGCCCAAGCTTCCTCCCCTTCCTCCTCTTCTGCCCAGCCCTCAGCAGGGGCTGCTGGGAATGTTGGCTTCCACAGCCTTTTTGGTCAGATGGGGGGGTCAGAAGTCTTCTGAGGGGCAGATCTCCTTCCTGTTTCTATGAGGTGTCCTGGCTCCCTTGTTGCTTGCCAGCCCTTCTGTCCCATCTTTGGGGCCACCACCCAAAGATATCTGGATTCTTCTCCCTAGTCTTCTTGACCCGGGAGTTCATCACCCTGTTCCCAGAGTGCAGAGAAACTGCCGCACCCCCACCTTCCTATAGTGTTGGCCTCCACTTCCCTGAGCACCCCAGGGCCATCCAGCATTCATGAAATATGGATACAGTTTCTGCAGTTTGTACTATATGCAAAGCACTTTACATTCATTATTTCCTTCTCCTCTCTCTCTCTTCCGCTCTCTGTTTCTCACACACGTACACACACACACACACACACACACACACCAATGATAAAAAAGCTATAAATTATTCTTAAAATAAAGATAAGGAAATTAAGCTCAAAGGCCACCTCTCCCCTTGATCCCTTTGATCATGATGCTGTTCTCTATGCCTAGAAGGAGGCTATTGACGATGCTTCCCAACCTTTGCTTGAAAAGACAGTCTCCAGTGGAGTAAACAAAGCCAAAGGTAAAAACTTTTCCAAGCTGCTTATGAGATGGTCAGGCGTGACGACCTTCTTGCTTGTGGGGAAAGACAGGGAAAGCCTGCTCGGCTACCTCTGTCTTATGCGGGAGTCCACGAGTCCCAGCTGCTGGAAATCAGAGCTGACAATACTGGCTTATGGGCTCTCCATTGGGCCCAGTCGGACCTGGCTTCGGGGGCCAGTTTGCCTGTATGGGCCCCAGGCTCTCGTCCAGTAAATATATGGGTGGTCAACGGGGAGTTGGAAATCCTGGCAAGGTCAGAGCTGTGAAGTTGGAAAAAGAGCTCGGGTACCTGGTCCGGAGTGAATCCAACCTGGATTCAAAGCTGACTCCATCACTTACTGGCTATGTCCTGTGGGACAAGTGATTCCACATTTTAGAGCTAAAGTCAACGGGGACAATAATAACATGCCATAGAATTGTGGTCAAGATTGAAGAAAATGTATAAAGAAGATAGTAAACATAGGCAAAGTCTGTGACTTTCCATCATCATTAAATTAATGCAAAATTTCAAGTTACCAGATATTTTTCAGCTCATGGCAAACATTTTAAGTTTGCTAATGGACAGTGTTGGCAAGGGTGTGGTAAAGCCAACACTTCACATATGTTGGAGGGAGTATGAATTAGGATAATAGCTTTGAAAGGTGATCTGGCATTAAAGATTACTTTTTTTAAATGCATATAATTTTTGATGCAGCAGTTCCACTGCTCTGAATTTATCTTGTGAATACATTAATTTTAATTAGTATATTGGATTGATTTCTGTAATACTCAAAGTAACAGTGGCTTAAACACAAGAGCGATTTCTTTCCTTCTGGAACAGAGCAGCACAGGTTAATCAATCTAGGGCTGGGTGGTATGTGTGCATGTTGGGGGGTTGAGCCCATGGCACTGGGGGCCTCGGTTCTATGTTTTTTTGCTCTTCGAGGGTGCTTCCCTATATGGCGGAAGACAGCACCCTGCCATAGCCACATTCCAGCCAGGACCAACCAGGAGAGTGGTGGGGGCCACATCTCTTTCCTCTAAGGCCACAATCTCAGAGTCGCTCACATCATTGCTGCTGTATCCCAGTGACTGGAGCTTAGTCACCTGCCCATACCTAACAGCAGGGATGCTGGGAAAGGTAGTCTCTCCTGGGCAGCTGCATGTCTGCTACAGTTCAGGGGGTGTGCAGCAGAGGGGTTCGGTTAACAGAGACCTCCAATAGAACACTCATGCACATAGGCAAGGGTATTCATGGCAGAATTTTTTTTCACTCCTTTATTATTATTATTTTGTTCAGTTAGCCAACATATAGTACATCCTTAGTTTTTGATGTAGAGGTCAACGATTCATTATTGCCCAGTTAGAAACAGAGGTTCTATGAATTATTGTGTAGCAGCATTTTTTATAATGGGAAATCGCCTGGTAACAATCTGAATGATATCTACAAGTGCAAGACTGACTAAACAGAGAATAATACAGTTGCTCCATGGAATACTCTGCAGGAGTCAAAATGAAGGTGGTCGGTGTTTATCAGCTAATAAGATGTTTAGTGTGCTAAAAAGAGGCAGACACATAGGAGGGGGGCTTCCAAAGGCCGTCAGCCTCTTCTCTGGGCAGACTGAATGATCAGCCCCCCCCCCCCCCCCCCCCCCCCCCCCCCCCCCCCCCCCCCCCCCGTCCTTTACCCACCCACTGCAACCAGACCCTTGTTATGGTCTTAACAATAGGCCAAGGGCACGCCCCTTGCCCGGCCAAACACAGGGTGGGGCTGAGTAGCCCCCAGAACTGCAGTGAGGACTGCAGGCATGCAAGCTGTGCTCAGCCTAGATTGCCAGAGGCATCCCGCCAACCCACAGCTCCAGGATAATGAGTGATTGCTATTTTATGCCAGCAGTGTGAACTAGTTTGTTACGTGGCAGACTGAAACATAGTCCCATCCTGGCCTCCACGGCCTGCTCTGTAGACTGATCCAAGAGACCACGGGAGGACTCTCATGTTCTCTGGGATTTGCCTTTCCTCCCCGCAGAGCAGACTTTTCCAAATTTTCCTCTCTCAGCTGTTCATCTTTCTTTCAAAGAAAATTTCTTATGTATCCTCATGTGTACATAATTGGTGAGACTCAGTTTACCAATTTGGGGTACAAATATATGTATCATTCCCAGCCTCCTTGCAGGAAGTCTAACACCTTTCTCTTGAGGCCAAAAATTGTCCTTTGGGTGGAGGGCTCAGTTGTCCAAAGGGCTAACCTCCTTCCAGATGCCAGGCTGCCATGGCTGGTCAGTCTCTGGTGGTTCTAAGGGCTCAGTTGTCATGACTTCTGTTGCTGCCACATGGTATCTTGATGAAAACCAGTTCCATAAAACTCATGGGACCAGTTCCCTGCCCTGCTGGGATGACACTCAGCCTGGCCCATGTCCCAGGCCTGGCGATTCTGCAGTGTTCACAGGTCTGAGGGGACGTGGAGCCCAAGTTGCACTTCCTCAGGAAAAGAACCCCAACCTCACTGAGGCACAGACTGAACTCGTCTTCTGCACAGATTGAGCTCTTTCTTCTGATGCATTTCCCCTCAGGGTCTCTGGTTCCTTTCCTTGACATTAGACCTTGGTACAGAGCACCTTAGTCTCTCAGGAAATTCAAGCAGCATGAGCAGTATCAAATTGCTTTCTTGTGTCGGTCATAATTCATAGAACCCTCTGTTTCTAACTGGGCAATAATGTTCGAAAGTTAAGAACATGACTTTCTTCAAACACAGAATGAACACAGGTCAAAAACGTTACTTAACTCAGTCATTAATGAGGAAAACAGTAAAACGGTCAGGCTGGTTTGGAGAGCAACAGCGGCTACATGCCTGCAGGGCAATGAACCCGCACCTGGGATGTTATCTCTTCTCCAGACGGGAATCGTTTGCAGCCTCACGGCTCTACACGCAAACAGTTAACTTTGCAGAGTCTGAGCGCTTTCCTGATAGTAAACATTGTAATCTAACAAATTACATTCTCCTAGAAGGTGAACAATCCTTGGGTGAGCCTCTGCAGCAATATTTCAGCATGACATTGAAGGGACAGGCAGATACCCTCTTGGCCTCGTTTCCAGGTTCTGGATCATTTTTCTGAACACTTGTCAGGTAAGCCTCACAGCCAAAGCAGCTGGTCAAGGGCACGGCCAGGGGGGCCTGGAAGGACCCTGCTCCCTCAGACAGGGGAGGAAGATGTTGCCGAAAGTGGATGGAGAAGGCCGATGAGAAATGGCCAAACTTTTCTGTTCTGTCAACAAGCTCCAAAGCTTTGAGTAGAAGTTCGGGCCCTTAACTGGCCAGTCTGCCTGTCTGTCCACTTCCTTTTCACCCACAGTTGTCTGAACGTAGGGCCTGGAAGAACACGTCCCTTTTCTGAACCCTTCCACTGCCCTGTACTCTCCCTGTGGCCCCGCTCTGGCAACTTCTGTGTATTTTAGGATGCACAAACGTGCTAGCACTTGAAAAGTAGTTGCTTTTTTGTGATTGCCTGCAGCTCATTCAGGGTCTGCAAAGTGACATGGTAGATGCTTAATGGACACAATTAGCCGCTATCTCTGTGCCTCATCAGATGTGGTCATAGGTATCAAAGCTCTGGCCCCAGACACCCTGCCTAAGCTTCCCCCAGCGGCCTCCCCCGACCCGAGGCTGCTCTCCTCTTCTGGGCTCACCCCCCACCCACCACAACCCTCCTCAGCCTTGAGACTCAGTTCTGACACCACGTCCTTCAAGGGGGTTCTTCTCCCTCCTCACAATGACTTCCCTCTTTCCTAAGCTGTTTTTCTCTGTACTGGGGCCTCCTCATCCTGCTGTCATTCACATTTCATACTGCCCCAGGGTAGCGGGCTTCTAGAAACTGGGACCTGGGCTTCATCATCTTGGTGCTCGATGGCGGTGCTTTGCACCTAGTGAGGCTAACAAATGTTCTCTGAGTCACAGAAGAGCCACGTGAGCTCAGAGTGGGCTGTTTCTGGCTTTGGCAGCAAAGTTTTTCTGGTTTGTTGTTGGCAGCGCTCCAGGATTCCGGCCTCTGAGGTGCTGAGCAGGAGACACAGGGCGCTGTCTGCCGTAGGAAGGGAGTCCGTGGCAAGCAGCTGATAACTGGAGCATGTCCCTTCATGCTTAATCCGCAGCTCATTGTTTTCTCTATTGGGGGAGCTGAGGGGACCGCTGCTGTCTCTGTCATTGCACAGGACATGGAGGTGGGCCTGACGGAGAGGCAAGCGTCCTTCTGTGTATGCCCAGAGAGCCTGGTGGCTCCCATGAGCTTCTGCTAGGAAAAGGCTTCCGTTCCCTTGCAGTTGGATGCCCCAGAGCAAGCAGCTGAGGCTTTGCAACTCAGGCAGTGAGGCTGTAGGTGCAAGCTACTCAGTGTGTGGCGCATGGACAAGCAACATGGGTATCATATGAGAGCTGGGGGTTTAGGGCACAACCCGCACCTTCTGAATCAGAACCTGCATTTACGGAGACACCCTGAGTCATGCATATGCTCAGTAAGGGGGAAAAGCAATGCTCTGGTTAATCCCAGACTCGTCAGTAGGTGGTCAGCCCCACCGGTGCAGGCCCAGGGTCTGAACTTGGAACTCCTGCAATGGAATATCCTGAGAATTCAACCAGGAATGCTCTAAGGCCATAGCATTGAGGGCTGCTTGGAGACCGGAAATGCTCAAATGCAGTCTTATTTTTTACACGCATGACTGACAAGTAGAGAACAAGTGTCAATACCCTCATCTATTAATAGCTGAGCTATAATCCAGTAATGCCTTTGCAGAAAAGGGGTGAAAGCTGGGTAGGAGGCCGAAGCTGTAGTCCTTTACCCCACACTGGACTCTTGGTCTCAGGCTGCACAGAAAAATAAAGCTGAGGACAAAGCTGAATGCCAGGGCCCACTAGGGCTGACCCTAAGTCCACGTGCCCTCTGGGCCAGCTAGAGCAGAGGCAGAGCCTATGGGGGACTTTAAACCATGACTATGGATTCGCTAAGCTCCCCCCACCCCCGCACCAGGGGCTATGTGGTGGGGACCAGATCCCAGCCTAGCAGACCTTTAATCACCGCAGACACTGTGCCCCCACAGAGTCTGCAGAGTCCCCAGTGGATATCTTGTCCTTATGGGCTCAAGAGTCCACAAAAACTGTCTTTGAGATACTTTCATTTGTTTAAACTGCTTTATTGTGGTGTAATTTACGTACCATAAACTCCACCCATTTTAAGTGCACCGTTCAATGATTGTTAGTATATTTACAGAGTTGCGCCAAATCCCCACAATCTAATTTCAGAACTTTCCCATTACCGCAAAAGGAACCTTGTGCTCCTTGGCCGTCACTCCGTGTTCCCAGCCTCAGCCCCTGGCAGCCACTGGCCCACCTCCTGCCTCTCTAGCTTATCTTCCTGTGTGTCCAGAAAACTGAATTCAAGCACTTCCCTGATCCAGATTTCCCAATTACCCTCACGGGACTCGTGGGACGCTGCTTTCTCCTGCCAAGAGGAAGGAAAGATGTAGAAATGTACATAGTAGGCATATAACAAGTATTTTAGAATGAAAACAAATTTTCTATCATTTTCAGTGTATTTGAATTTTATAAGAGGAAGGGGAGTGATCTTAAAGGAATGAGCCTTTAATTTAGGGGATATTTTAGACCCTGAGGCCCTCACAAACTCACACCATGAGTGGAGCTGCCATGCTCCTTGAAAATCAAGATGCGGTATCTCCTAGAACGAGATGCTCCCTGTGGGAGCCCACTGGTCAGAGCTAGAACCATCCCAGCCAGCACCCGTCTTGGACTCCAGGCAAGGGGAAGGGAAGGAGCTCCTGTGCTGCCCTTTCATTCCCAGTGTCGCCTGCCTGTGACTCTACTTGCCCTGCTCCCCAGTGTTCTCACAGCTCAGTGTCCGTCCTCTCTCTCCAGCCTCCGGGCCCTCAGCTTTGGACATTTACTATTCTGATGCCTGGCACTCCTCCAGCCCTTCTAGAACCAGAAACCTCCTCCCTTTGGGGGACACTCAGCTCCCTCGGATACTTCCTGTCTTTCTGCCTCCAACTGACCCTTCCGGACCCTGCTCTGGAATGCTGGAACTGGGACTCCACAGACACATTTCTCCTTTGCTGCTGCAAAGCTTCCTTGCTCGGCCTGCAGAGAAGGGGGCTCCAGAGCATGCTGAGCAGCAGGCAGAGGGTGGAAGAACTTGCTCTTGCTTATGGCCTTCCAGCTACAGTATATGCTTTCCCCCTCTCTCAGCTTCATTGAGATACAACTGATATATTTTATAAATTTAAGGTGTACAACCTGCTGCTCTGATACACTTACCATTGTGGAATGATTACCACGGGAGGGTAAACTACCGCCTGCATCATGCTTGCTCTTCTTGAGATGGAACTTACAAACCATAAAATTCACCCACTTCTGTGTTAGCATATGGGCAGTTGTGTAGCCCTCACTGCAATCTTCCCTATAACATTTGCATCAGCCCAGAAAGGAAACCCCAAGAGCAGTCACTTCCCATCCGCACCCCCACCCAAGGCACCCACCAATCTCCTTTCCATCTCTATACATCTGCCTTTTCTGGATGTCTCATAAAAACAGAAGCATCCAATCTGTCCCCTTGCTTCTTGCACTCCATAAAATGTTGCTGAGATTGATTCACCGTCCTTTCTCCTTTCTTACTGTCAGATGTTCCGCCCTCATCGTGTTGGCCAGTCAGCAACCCTGCACGCCTGCCGAGGGGAGCAGCTGAATCCACTCAGCCCTCTCCCAGCCCTCCTTCTTTCATCCCCCTCAGAGATGCCAGCCAGCTGGCACTCCCTCCTCAAATGCCAGGGTCTCAGTGCCCAGGGGGTCCTTCTTTAAATTTCTATGTTTTCCTAAGTTGTGCCCAGCCCTAGGGTTAGTAGGTTTTCAGCCAGTAGCTATGACCCAGTCGAGTTCTCTTCTTACCTGTCCGGTTACTCAGTGAACAACTTTACATGTAGCTAGAAGGTAGAAGGTCTTCACAGGAATTGCTGTTCAGATAACAGCTGTGGTTTCTGTCCCCTGATGGCAGCGATTCCAATGTTGGGCCTAGCTGGGAGCCAATGCCTGTGAGGGCGCTACGTCCCTGCTGCCCGCTGTCTGGAGGTCAGGGTGCTGGCCCGGGCAGACTTCCCGTGGATTTGGAGCTGCAGCGTGGCTACAGGGGGAAGGTGAGAGGTGCCTGGCTCTTCTCCGTGGCGAAGCGTGGTGATGGTAGGCCTGGGGGCTGCCTGTGGCTGGAGAAAGCAGGGCCGGGAGGATGAGCACCAAGCGGGAGGTGGAAAGGTAGTGGCAGATTCCCCAGAAGCCCATGGTGCGTGCCTCCGGGCAGCCCTGGGGCCTGCTTCCCGCAGGGGATCTGTGGCACGGCCCTGATTCGGCTTCTCCAGGCTTGTGTTAGCTCGTTTCTGTCTTTCTACTCAATGTCACATCCTTTGCTGGTGCTCCTAACCTAGCTGACTTAGGTTTCTCTGGCTCGCAACCATAAGTATGCAAGGCTGCACATGCACTATCAGGTTTCTTGCCTCTGGGTTTGTTCCTTCATGACCTGGATTTCTTTAGTGTCTGGAGACTGCCCACCGGAATCTTCACTGATCTTTCTAGCCTCTGCCTGGATGACACGCCCCTTTGGGGCCAGGACTGAGTTAGAATGGCAGGAGTTTAAGTCCTAGGGTGACCCATGCTCCCCAGTGGGTGTGGACAACCTCTCTGCATGCAGAGGACGGCCTGGCACAGGATGGCAGCTGGCATAAGGGATCGCATCCAAGGCCAGGAATCAAATTAGAGCACAGACCCAGAGCCTCTGCCCAGGCTCCATTTTTAACAAGAGGCAGTATGCACTCTGCATAAGCAAGCAGGGCCACCTAGCTCTGGAAGCCGTGTGAGGGGGCCTCCTTTCTCTGGGGGTGTTGATAGTGACACCTTCGCTCTGACTCTGTGCACATCAGCAGGCCCAAAGCTGCAAGGATCCTGGCTGCGATTCGGCATCAGCAGGCACTGCCCCCCCCCCCCCCCCCCGCGACCCACCCCTCCCCACCCCACAGAGCTACAGGTTTTTGCAGCAAGCAGACAAGGCCCCCCGTTGTGTGCTGAGAGATAAGATGGGATGGCCCTCTTCAGAAGTCAGCAGCGCTCGGAGTTGCTACGGAGGTGCTGTGGCCATAACTGGGGATCCGTCAGAATTCGCGTATTCATGCGTTCACTCTCCGGCATGTGTCTTCCTCTGCTTCTCATCCTCCCTAGCACCGCATAATAACCAAGCTGAGCACTGTTCCAAGCATACCACAGGTCGTGTTCACAACCCTCTCGGGGAGATAATACTTTAAATTTTTAATTTTAGAACAGTTATAGATTTACCAAAAAATGACAAATAAAATCCAGAGTTTTCGTCTATGCCACTCCACGTGTCCACTATTAGGAACGTTTCAGTTAGTATGCTATGTTGGTCCCAACAAAAAGTTCAATATTGATACATATTAGTAGCTAAAGTTGGTACTTTATTCAGATTTTTTTTTTAAGTTTTATTTATTTGTCAGAGAGCGAGCGAGCACAAGCAGGGGGAGCAGCAGGCAGAGGGAGAAGCAGGGCCCCCGCTGAGCAGGGAGCCCGGTGTGGGGCTGGGTTCCAGGCCCCCAGGATCATGACCTGAGCTGAAGGCAGCCATTCAACCGACTAAGCCACCCGGGCGTCCCTCAGTTGTGTTTTAAAGATTGACTTGTTTATTTTAAAGAGAGAAAGAGCATGAGCAGGCGAGGCAGAGGGAGAGAATCTCAAGCAGACTCCCCACTGAGCACAAAGCCAGAGGTGGGGCTCAGTCTCACAATGCTGAGGTCACCACCGAAGCTGAAATCCAGTTGGATGCTTACCCGACTGAGCCACCCGGGTGCCCACTCCATTTTTATATAATTTCATTTTTCTGTTCAAGGATCCCATCTAGAATATCATATTACATTTAGGTTCCTCTTGGCGGTGATAGCTTCTCATGATAGCTTCCTTGTTCCTGAAGACCTAGACAATTTTGAGGACTATCGTTCAGGAATTTTGCAGACTGTCTCTCCATTGTAATTTGATGGTTTTTTTTTTTGTGATGAGACCTGTCTAGATGTGTTTTGGGAGGAAGGCGGAAGTAGTGTGCCATTCTCATCATATCAAGGGTTAATAGGATACACTGCTGGTGGCATTCATTTTGGTCGCCTGGCTCTGGACAGGGCTTGTGAGGTTTCTCCACCGTAGTTACACTTTTCTCCCTTTCCATACGGTCCTCTTCAGAAGGAAGTCACTACACACAGCCCACACCTCCTTGAGGGCAGAGCATCTGTATAAATTATATGGAATTCTCCTGCATGGGAAATTTGTCCCTTCTTACCCGTTTATTTATTTGTTTACCTAATTTCTTCATATCAATATAGACTCATAGAAATTGATTTTGTACTTTGGGTTATAATCTGATACGACTTTATTTTGTTGCTCAGATGGTTCCAGCTTTGGTCACTGGCAGTCCTTTGGGTTCTCTCTCTCCCTTGACAGCCCCACACCCACTTGCCCTGTCACCATCACCATGAGCTGGGTGGTTCCCTGTTTTGTCTTTTTCAGCAACTTCCTTCTTTCCTGGCCCTACCAGGTGCTCCAGGCTCCAGGTGTATTTCCTGCCCCAGCTCTAGAATCTACCCTTTCCCCTGGGAGCCCTGGTTCCTTTCATTGCAAAATACCAAGTAGATAGCATTTTATCTCTCTCTTACAGAGAAGGGAACTGCTGCTTAGAGAAATTAAATAACTTGCCCAAAGTCACACGGCTACTGTACTCCTAACTCTGTGCTCATTTCATTAGAAATGAGGTCATTTCATTCCTGCTCCTTGTGACTTGTAAAGCATTGCACCCAGACGGGCTGTGGTTAGGGCTATTGCTGCCCCCTTTTCTTCCTTCCTTCTTTCCTTCCTTCCTTCCTTCCTTCCTTCCTTCCTTCCTTCCTTCCCTCTCTCTTTCTTTCTTTCCTTTTTTCTTTTTACAAAGGAAAGTCTCTGTGTGTGGTACATGCCATATGCAGCAAGCAGCCAGCTCAAATGGGAATTCTTCCAGCCTCCCTAGTTCATCCCCAGCCAGACTCAAGGAGCACCCAAGCGCTGAGTCAGGAGGTTCTCGGAGAGGCTCTGCCAGGCCCCAGCAGCCGAGGAGCAAGAGCGGGTCAGCACCACCACCTGCCATCAGGCCTTCCTCTTCCCCCTGGGCTGCCATCAGCAAACACCTGCTGGGACGGGAGGCGGGACTAACACTGGAAATCGCCAGAACTCAAGGCCCCCAGTGAAGGGAGGGAAGACACCTGGGACTCCAGAAGCAGAGCTGGCCAAAGGAAGAATCGCAGGTCGCCCCCCACTTCCCACCTACACTATGCCCCTACTTCCCCTGTCCCCCCACCACCTGTGCCCCAGGTAGGGCTTGGGGTTCTGCTCAGTGGCTAGGGTTTGGGTACCACAGAGGAGGTGGGGGGTGGGGCAGTGAGGGGTTTATGGACAGACCTGGTGGCTGAGAGTACACACCGAGGACAAGGGGGTATTAATTTGGTGGCACCATAAGGGGCTTTGTCCTTTCTCTAGTCCTCAGACTCTCTGTAGAATGGCACTGTCTTTATCTTCATACCGAGGGGAAGGCCCCAAAACAAAGAAGCACAGATGCACCACACGTGGCAGAGACAGATTAGACAAGAAGAGGGGGCAGTGGGGGCTGCTGGGGAGCAGCAGGCAGCAGCCTCTCTCCAGAGGAGCTCCCTCCCTCCCCGGGCAAGAGGCCCCAACCCCAATGAGCAGCACAGCTGGGTGCTGAAGGGTCCACAGGGCTGTGTCCCTGGAGTGGGCAGCCTCCCCGCTCTAGCTGGTGGCGCGTCTCTCTTCCCCGTGCCCTGTGGCAATGTAGCCGCCACCTCCAGGCTTCCCCGGGGACCCCCTCCTGTGTGTGGATCGAGGGATCCAGGGGCAGCTGCCCTTCTGGCCGCTCCCACGCCCTGTTCCATTCTCCAGGAAGGACTGACCCCGGCTTGTGTTCTTTCGTCCATGAAGGTCTTCCTTCGACAAACATGTGCTAAGAGTTAGGTGTGAATGCCTCTTCCTTTCCAAATTACGTGGGAATGAAGCTTGCCAACTAAAATCTGTGCTTCCCGGGGGCGCTTGGAACAGGCTTCCCCATCTTTGAGGTTTGGCTTCCCTGGTGGTCCCTGTCGCTCCCGCCCCAGCTCACGTCCTACTGCGTTGCTCACGGGGCTGACTTTCCCGTCTTCGCGCCGAAGCAGTGGCAGGAGCATCTGCTGAGACTGGAAGGCAGCATCTGTGGGGCTGGGGACTTCAGAGTCACTGGGCTCTGTTCTCGAGCTCTGTGTGGCACCAGCTGCCGCCTTCCCGTGCCCGGTAGCAGCATGCCACCTGGATCCAGCTGAGACGGTGGGGAGATGTCTTGGGGACAGCCACCGGCACAGGATCTACGCTGGATGAGGAGTGGGTGAGGATAGGGGTGCAGCGGTGGGTCCCTCGCATGTCAAAGTAGGAGTGGCCTTTGGGGACTTTGAGGACAGCTCCCTCACGTCACCAGCTCGCCTGTCCTCCCAGAGCCAGTCAGCAGCGTGGGTGGAACTGGGACCCCAGAAGCATCATTCTTGGCAGGGGAAGCTCACACAGAAACACACCAGTGAACGCGCATCTGGGGACGTAGAAATCCCTGTCCGGAGCTGTCTTCTGTGCACACTACTCACCCCCTCAGAAAAGGTGCCTTGAAGCGTGCAGGCTATCGTTGCTGTTGCCCCAGAGTCTCAGAGATCGTTCCATACCCCTCTCCTCCACGGAACAGATCAGCTTTGAATTGTACATATTTGCATGATGATTTGGCGGTATTTGATAAGGGCCCAGAGAGGGGGCTGTATCCGGGCTTCTCCTCATGGCACAGGGCTCGGGCAGAGGTAGGACTTCTCGGCAGTTACTATGACTCAGGCTCACAGTTCTCCTCCTGCAGCCTCTGCAGAGCTAGTAGTCATAGAATGTTCTAGTATGGCGGAGGGAGAGAAGTGTTTCTGTATAGGCATGACAGGTCATTTGCCCAAAAAGGCTTCAGAATGAAGGTACTTAATATCCAAGACATCAGTAGTAGGTTGTGATTTCTCCCTCCACGTCTGGAGGCCCATCAAGAGACTACCTGTCAGGCGGGCTGCTTACCAACACTGTGAACCATTGTTTTCTGACCGTTGATGCTTCTGTTTGGGCCTCAAGTTCTCTTGCCGAAATGCCAGTTTGGTGAAAACTCTGAGAATCGGCGTGTACTCCTTGTTTGGTTATTCCCATTGACACGGTCCTAGCAGAGGCTTACACCTGTAATTTTCCCAACACGCTTCCCATTCTTCCCTAGGACACACTCCCAATTTACGGTGGAGGCGGCCGGGCCCCTGGATGCTTGTACTCAGAGATCAGCCCATCACGTTCCCAGGAGCTAGTTTTTCCAAGGCCAGCACTTCCAGCCTGCCAACATTCATCGAGTGGCTGTAGCCTGGGCCAAGATACGGGGTACTCAGTGGTGAGCCGGGCCGTGTCCAGGGGAGGCTGGGCACCCTGGGGCCGACACCCGAGGGAGGCAGGTCGGGGCCCATGTTGGGGGCAAGGCTGGCCCAGGCAAGCAGGGTCCGGGAGATGCTCCGTTCAATAGACAGATGAGGAAATGAAAGGTCAAAGGCAGGAATATGGGCACGAACAAAGTGAGGAAGCTCTTCCCTAGGACAGCGAGGCTGTTGCAGAGAATGATAAGGCATAACTGGGAGGCATCGGGTGTTTACTGTTTACACGGCGTTTTTATATCCATTTGAGGTATATTATTTAATTCCTCGTGGCAACTCTAGGTGATACACACTCTTGGCATCCCCATTTTACAGAAAATGAGGCCCTGAGAGGTGAAATAACTTTCCTAATGTCACTGAGTGACAAAGGGGCGGCCGTGAGGTTTGTGCCTCGATGGTCTGAGCTTGTGCTTACCCTGTACCCCCCAAGCACAGATGCCGCCATTCGGGTCTCTAGGTGGCCACCATGGAAGGCAGAGCCACGGGACCCAGCTCTTCCCAGCGGACCCTCCAGCGTTCACAAGGATCGAGTCCTGCTGTTTGTTGTGTCCAGACTCAGCAGCCTGCGCTGAGCTTGGGAGGAGCACGGGCCTCGCCCCGCGAGGATGTTGTCACCCTGGACACCAAGGGTGGAAGGCACGGTACAAAGCGTGCTCGGGAATCCATAGAGCAGGTGCTAAGAGGAGAGTCACATGGAGTCAAGGAGGTCCTGGAGGAAGATGGCATTTGAGAAAGTGGAGAAGGGGGAGAGGAGATTTCGACAGGTGGGAACGGTGGCAGGGACTTGCCTGTCCACAGATCTGTTCCTGGGGGGACTATGAGGAACGCCAGGCACCCTGGCTGCTCCAGTGGAAGGGCGGTGGGGGGGGGGGGCGGCCAGGCGCTCGGACACCCCTCCGCAGCCCAGGTCTGCGTGATGACTCCCCGCGTCCGTCTCTGGCAACAGTGACTGGTTAAGCCATCAGTTGTGAGGCTGCCGGCACACAGCGAGGCCTAAAGGCCGTCCCAGTGAAGCTCTGGGAAGCTCTGGGAAGCCCAGGGAGATGAGCTCGATGAAATCCGTTCACCTGTGGGTCACCAGCCACCAGGGGGTTCGCGGGAAAATGGTCTTGCCAGACTGCAGACAACCCTTTTATCAGGACCAATACTTCAACTGCCTGCCTGAGTTTTTTGTTCCATTTTGTTTTGTTTTTAAGGTTTTATTTTTATTAAAAGCTAGGTGGATGAGCTGGGGCAGCACAGTCCGGTAGAACTTCCTGTGATGACACTAAAATCCGGTCTGTTTACGGGGACAGCCTCCAGTCACATGTCACTCATCAGCACCGGAAATGTGACCAAGGTGACTGAGAAACTGAAATTTTCATTTCTCTTAATTTCAATTCATTAAAATTTAATTGGCTCCTAGTGACTCATAGCTCGTATTTGTGACAGTGCAGGGCTGGGGGCTCTTGGATCAAAATGAAAGATCACATAAATTTGGGAACATCAAAACAGTTCTTCAAATCCTCTGTGACATTTATAGAACCCTGGTCCTCAAGAGAGGGGAAGTCTTACACAGTGTTTTGAAAGGAGGCAAGCAAACAACTAGTTCCCTCTCCAACTAGTAGGTGAGGGGTTCTGTAAACACGGTCGGTCGGGTATCAGAGTGTTGGTTTGCTGCCCCCTCAGGAGCTTCCTGGATGTAATCTGAACTTGACCCCATACCCTGAGAGCAGGGAGAGCCGGAAGGAAGATGCAGCCCATTCCAGGGGGTAGGTGGCTGTTTTAATAAGCAAAGGGAACTTAACATATGAGGCTTGTTTCATGCTGCACCCAGGTGAGAGGGTCCCTGCACTTACCAGATCTTCTAAGTTTATATAGAGGTCTTCATTGGCTTCAGTCATGCGACTGTGCAGACCTTCTCAGTGCATCATCTTCTCAAGGCCATGTCCTTAGAGCAACTGCTGGGAGCAGGAAGTCACGTGGAACCCACATGGATAGGGGGGAGGAGGAGCCTCTGAGCCTCCTGGTCCAGTTCACAAGTCAGCTGGTGGTCATGTCCTTTCAATGACCTTCCCCAACATAGATGCTGGAGTGACCAGTCAGTCTGAATATGGAAAGTATAGAACAGGGTGGGGAGAATGCTCCTGAGACCAGGAACTAAAAATTTCAAGATGTTTGCTCCCGATTATTTTTCTTTTCATCACCATCCAAAAGGCAAATTTTTTCCCCTTTGATCCCAGACCATCATTTTATTTTGTACTTTTTCTAGGAGTAAAAATTCTTTGAATGCCTACTATGTGCCTTACATACGTGATCCTTAATCCTCACATCAACACCCCAAGTTGGGTATGACTGAGGGATTGCATTTGAGAAACTGACATGAAGAGAAATTCAATAGTCTTATGAGTGGTAGCGTTCCAAGTTATGGTTGTTGTGTTCTGAGCCCATTGCTTAGAACGCGAGAGAGTGATGGCCCTGACAGCTGAGGGTACAGAAAGGAACTTGAACTGGACTCCATGTAATGGTCCCAGGATTGTCAATTATCAGAGTTGGACGGGGACTCAGATATCCCCCTGGCCAAATACTTATTTTACAGACGAGTCTCTGAAGCCAGTGGTAACTATTTGCTGGTGTTAACTATTTTACTGACTAGCAAGTCAGTATCATCTTGGAAAGAGATGGGTTGGGGCGGTCACGTGTAATAATTTATGTTAAATCTACCATTTGGTTGAGTTCCAGGGTGGAGTCATGGTCAGCTGTGCAACTCAATGTAATTCCGAAAATACTCATCATATTGACTTGTATTTTTCTAACCCAATAAAAGCTATGGTCCCCAGCTCCTATTTTCTCTCTTTAAAACCTTTGGGAAACTCCCCAACTACCTTCAGTTCTTCCTACTTCTCTTTCTGTTTTTTTTATTCCTCATTCTATCAGACTCTTATGATGTGCATTGACATACTTTCCCAATAAATTTTTTTCCCTGCCTCTCCCCATCTCTGTAATTCACTCCGCTTTGCCCATTACAAGTGGTTTTCCTTGCCCAAGAAAACCATTTTGTCTGGTAAGGTTCTTTGTTTGGCGGGCTAGGGAGCAGGAAAAGGAGAGGGAATGAAAACTCTGGCTGACAGTCTAGAGCCCTCCCAAATATGCGGGGCTGGGCACCTGCAAGGAACATCCATGTTACTGATTTCCATCCCATCTCATTACAGAGTGCAAACACAATGCGCAACGAGGGAATTCTGCACACAATCAGCTGCACCTTGCGGTGGCAGGCAGTCAATCCAATATCCACTCCTTCACTTCCTTTCCCTGCTAATACAACCCTGATCTGGTTTAACAAAGTGAACAGATTCAGATGAGGAAACATGATTAGTCTAAGCCAGCCATGACTCTCCTACTCCCTTCTCCAGGCTAACTGACATGAATCTCCCTTGCAATGGGTGATGGCCAATGAGATCTAGTTTGGTCAAGGACATTGTGGGAGGCAGAATAAAGATCTTCCTTAATTTTTGGAACCTGAGAATTTGTTAGATTACATTGTAAAGGGGAGTTAAGGTTGTCAGCTAATCAGCTGACCTATAGGAAGTGGAGTCTGGGTCATCTAGGTGAGCCCAGTGAAATCCGTCGGGTCCTTACATGTGGAAAGGGGAAGCAGAGAGTCGGTGTCAGTGTGATGCAGCACAAGAAAGCTTTTGCCAGGGGTTGCTGGATTTGGACGTGGTAGGGGGCCACGAGCCAACAAATGGGGATAGCTTCTAGAAGCTGGAAAAGACAAAGAAATGGATCCTCTCACTGAGCCTCCAGAAGGAATGTAGTCCTGCTGGCACCTTGATTTTAGCCTGATGAGACCCATTTCAGACCACTGACCTCCAGAATGGAAGACAGTAAGTATGTTCTTTTTAGCCACTGAGTTTGGGGTCATTGTTATAGCAGCAGCAGGAACATAGGTAAGTGAAATAAAGATACGTGAGGGTTAACTAGCTGAGGAGATTTTGCAAAAGCTTTTGCTTTTCTTTTGCTTTTCTTTGCTCTTTCTTTTTTTCTTTCTTTCTTTCCTTCTTTCTTTCTCCTTTTCTGATGCAAGGAAAAACATGGCTGGTCCTACCCTTTCCTTCACTCTCCCTGCCTTGAAAACAGACAGGAGCTGTGGCTTTCTTGTGACTATTAGGTCACAGAATGAGGGTGAAAAGCCACATGTCAAGGATAATTGAGAGGAAAGAATGAATGAGCCTGGGAACCTCATCACATTGTTGACTTACTAAAATCACCCTAGAACTCTGAATTTCCAGACTCTTGTTCTGTGAGCCTACGAGTCCTGTGTGTTAAGCCTGTTGGTTGGGTCTTCTTTTACTTGCACACCCATCGGAGTTCTTCCTGAAGGGCAGATGCTCAAGAACCTAAAGGAACAAAATGGCCATTTCCTAAGCACCTGCTCCATGTTAATCATTGTAGAAAATACACTACTTGCTTTATTTCACTTACCTGTGTTAAGATCTTGTAGCTTAGCTGGGAAGGGAGACTAGAGGGCAGAAGATAGGAGCTGTGCAGAGCCATCTGCAGCCCCAAGGCTTTGGGAAAAGTGAACCTGACTCCAGCTTTTAGCCCCACCCCCTTGGAAAGCCTAATCCCTCTATTTGGAGTCTGGGAAGGAAGTGGGGCTTCGAGCAACTACCCCACCCCCACCCCGAGGACGCCCTTGGACTTCCCTGGGCAAGTGCTGGGGTGTGGCCTTCTACCACCTGACCACAGCTTAAGGCTGTGTATGGAGTCCTGGGGACCTCCTGCCACGCCCCACCCCCTCAAGATTTAGAGAAGGAGAACTGGTATACCTCTCTCGGCTTTTCCCAAGACTGGAAGGCCGGGAAGGAGAAAGGGAAGAAGGCCTGGGTCTTGCTCCCTCCAGGCTGGGTGGGGAGCTGGGGCTGAGGAGAGGGCCAGGTGACTTAGGGCTGCAGCTCCCAAGGCTGCCTCTGCACTCACCACCCTGTCACTTGGGCAGCTGCCCAGAGGAGCCTAAGCACACCTGTGTCCCTGGAGGGGCAGGCAGCTGCATGCAGGGGGACTGCCCAGCACTGATGGCCAGCAGCTCCCTGGGTCGTAGCAAACCAGTCGTTGCCCCTCGAGCCATGGGTGCTGTGGGGCACAGTCAACCGGAAGGTCAATATTTAAATAGGTTCCCGGCAGCCAAGTGGACTGGGAGCAGGAGATGATTTGGACAACGACCTGGAAGGCCATTTATTTAATTCTGTGATATTGTGATTTATAATAAGAAATATATATTTGGCTTTTGTCTCCGTTTCTGGCAGAGCTTCTAACCCTTGGAATTTCCTGTAATGAGAGTGATAAAGACTCTTTTGTGAGGTGACTGTTGGCCTGCACCCCAGGATGGGGGCTGGGTGCTTGGAGAACTAACGGTGGGATTAGAGACTTGGAGCTTTCAGCCGCAGCCCCTTGACCTGAGGAGGGGAGATAGGGAGGGGCCAGAATTTGGCTCAGCCGCCAATAGGCAATGATTTAATCCACCATGCCTCTGTGATGAAGCCTCCACAAAGCCCCAAAAGGATGGGAATTGGTGACTACGTGGAGATTTGGGGAGAGTGGCATGTCCTAGAAGGCCGGAAGCCCTATGCATCTCTTCTATCTGGCTGTTCGTGAGTTACGTCTGTTTATAAACCTGCCATCTAGTAAGTAAAATATTTCTGGGAGCCACTCGAGCAAATTAACCAAACCCAAGGAGAGGGTTGTGCAAACTCCCAGTTATAACCAGTTGGTCAGAAACACTGGCTGCACCCGTAGGAGGGGTGGTCAGTCTCGTAGGACTGACCCCTTCACGTGTGGTGTCCTACACTGTCTCTAGGTAGACGGTGTCAGAATTGAGTCGAATTGTAGGACACCCGCTGGTGTGGGAGACTTGCTTGGGTGTGGGGGGGAAACGCTTGCGTGTGCGCGCACAGGTTGGAAATCAGTGGCCAGAATTGTTAGCTGGTGATGAGAAGATCAGGGTCAGAACACTTTACCTCCTCTCATTCAGTGCCTACCGTGTGTCAGCTATCGGGACTCCAAAGATGAATGAAGTCCCGCCCCAAGGAACACAGTCTCGTGGGGAGGCCCTGATGAGAATCACTCCAGCCAAGCAGACTTTGCAAAGTGCAGTGAGGGAGGCACTGAGGAATTTCTGAGGGAACAGAAAGGATCATAAAATCTCTTCAGCTGAAGAACTCTGAAGGGCTTCCTGGAGGAGGCCCCAGGAAGCCATTGCAGGTGGAAGGGGTTGACCTAAGGAAAAGACACATGAGAACTGTGGGAACAGAAAGCCTGCACAGGGTGGGAGCTGGTCGCTGGAGCTGGGGGAGTCGGGAATTCCGTGTGACAGCGGGGATGGGCCATCGTCAGGCAGGTAACCTGGATAGAACTGCGTTGTGGGCTTTACCCTGGTTACAGGAACTGAAGAGAGAAGGAGACTCGAGGTCCATTCAGGGAGCTAGGAGCGGCAGGTAAGGGGAGGGCAAACTCTTGTAGGGGCCAGGAGGCCGAGCAGGGGAAAAGCTAGATGCTGACCCTGATGCACCCACCTTGCCCCACCACATGTTCAGGTCCCAAATACAACCAGAAGGGCTCATCTCGTGACCTAGGAAAGTGTGGGCCTTTGTTCATCACCAAGCAGCACTTTCTTGGATAAAGCAAACAGACATTTAAAGTTTTTGAAATGTAAAAGTTAAAGCCTCATGTAATAGAAAAGAAAGAATCCTGTCATTAAAAAAAGAAGAAAAAAGATATTTAACTTTAACCAAGCCTGGAATGATCTTCACTAGGATTGGGCACTATATGCGGGGTAGGAACATAGGTTCTCGTCCCCTTGCCTGCTTCAAGTCCCTGAGGTAAGCTGAGCTCCCGCTCCAGATGGGCACACTGGGCTGGAGAACTGCCCCTGGGCCGTGCCCCTGGTGGGAGTGGGCTCTGCTCTGACACAGTCCCCCTCCCTGGGGACGCATCTGCTCTGATGAGGCGGGGCAGCGCGCGGGGGACCCCGAGCTGGCTGGGTTTGTGTCTGGTGCCTCTGAGAGGCCTCCAGCAGGTGACGGTCAGGGATTAACAGCACCGTTGTGCCCCTGGAGAGCACAGCTGAGCCTTTGCAGGTGTCTCTGGTGGCGCTGGCCTTTCCGGCACAGCCCAGAATGATCTCTAGGGACCTGTCACACTCTCCCTCCAGGTGCTGGATCTAAGAACGGAGCTTGTGCACTTCTCACATGTATCTTTTTCCAAAGCGAACTGTTATGTCCTGGAGTCTAATTCCTTCCAGGTTCAGCCTGGCTTCTTGTAGACCCCCCACCGGGCATTCTGGGTTATCCATTGAGGACAGGAAAAGCTCAGTTTGCTGAGAGGACCAGATCTCTGGTAACAGTGTGAGGAAGAGCCATGGCAGGGGTCCCCCAGCGTCCGTTAGTCTTCCAAGCGCACCCTGGATGACTGAGCCCTACTCAGCAGCACAGCTGGGCCTAAAGCAGCCACACTGTCTCTGGGGAGTTCAGGACCAAATGGGCATGGAGTCCAAAGGCCAGTGGAGGGAACAGGACACAGAAAACACAGCCCCAGTCTTTAGGGAGGCGGGCAGGGCAGCAGCCTGGATAAACTTGGCCAGGATCTGTACCTGTCTTACATGCTGAGCCCTCTCCCCCAAAAAATAACTTTGAGAAATTCTGCCATTAGATATTCACTCCTTGTCCTGAAGCTTTCAGAAAACCAGAAGTTGTTGTTTAGTGGATACAGAGTTTCAGCTGGGAAAGAAGAGAATGTTCTGGAGTTAGAGGGTGGTGACAGTCGCACAGCAGTGTGAATGCACTTCATGCTGCTGGATCGCACGCTTAAAATGGGTCAAAGTGGTACATCTTATGTTTTGTATATTTTACCATAATTTTTTAAAAATGCACAGAAATATAAGTATAGAAGGCCTTAGGTATCATCCAGGCCGCTTGGGACCAGATGGTGTTACTTACTACAGTTGCATGGCTAGAACCCTGGCCTCCCTGGGCAGGGAATCTGCCAGGGTATCCCCCTCATGGGCATTCTTTCCAGATAAATTCTTCTTTCTAGCCAAGGGTGCATCTAAACTACCTCTTACTCCTCAGACGGCCTCTAGCCCTTCCTACCCCTTCTCCAGCCCCCCAGCTTCTCAGGGGGAGCAGTTCCAGAGGAAGCCCCTGGGAAAACCTCAGGCCACTTCTGCAAATACCTCCCTTGTCCAGAGTCTAATAAATTCAAAGGGAAGTTCTAGGAAGCAGAGATGGAAAAGTGGATCCATGTGTCCTCCTTCCCAGTCTCATCACATGGCAAGACCTCCTCACTCAAGGTCTGACCCTTCCATAAGTCAAGCTTATGTCCAAATTGAGGTCTAGCTAGCACTCCTTTGGAATCCCAGGAGTGTGAGGGTCGCCAGCTGGATCACCACCCCACACTCCCCCTTCTGTTCACCAACTCCCCCTTCCTTTCATCCCTTGCTCCTATTTCTGCAGAACTAAAGAGCAGTGAGGACGAATCTCACACAGTCATGTGGCCCCAAAGAAGGTCGACACAAAGGAGTAGTGTTGTGCGATTCATTAAAGTGAAGTTCAAAAGCAGGTAGGTCTCACCCACACTGTTAGAAGTCAGGGCTGTGGTTGCTCTTGGGCTGGGGGCTGGAAAAGAGTGAGGAAGAGGGTGATGTCCTGGGTGATGGCATTCTCTCTCTTGATTTCGGTTATAAAAGTACATTCCTTTGGAGAAGATTCAACAGCCCACACATGCAGGATGTGTGGACAGGAAACCTTCACCCCCCCTCAGAAACTGGGGACTATCTGGGGAATAGGACAGTCATTGGGGACGGTCTGCAGAATCAGAACAGTGACTGGGGACCAGGACAGTCACTGGGGACGGTCTGAGGTACAGGACAATCACTGGTGTCAGTCTGGGGAGCAGGACAGTCTCTGGGGACATTCTGGGGGACAGGACAGTTACTGGGGACAGTCTGGGGAATCAGGACAGTCTCTGCGGACAGTCTGGGGAACAGGACAGTCACTGGGGACGGTCTGGTGAACAGGACAGTCACTTGGGACAGTCTGGGGAACAGGACAGTCATTGGGGACTGTCTGGGGAATCAGGACAGCCACTGGGGACACCCTGGAGACCAGGAAAGACACTGGGGACATTCTGGGGAACAGTACACTCTGGGAACCAGGACAGTCACTGGGGACCGTCTGGGGAACAGGACAGTCATTGGGGACAGTCTGGGGAATCAGGACAGTCAGTGGGAACAGTATGAAGAAGAGGAAACTCATTGGGGAGAGTCTGGGGAATCAGGACAGTCATTGGGGACATCTGGTGGACAGGACAATCCCTAGGGACCTTCGGGGGACAGGACAGTCACTGGGGACAGTCTGGGGAATCAGGACAGTAACTGGGGATATTTCGGGGACAGGACAGTCATTGGAGACAGTCTGGGGAATCAGGACAGTCAGTGGGGACAGTCTGGGGCTCAGAAGGCTAGGAAGCTTCATAAATGCTTCATGGGTTCCTAAAGCCACCATCCTTCTTGGGTCCCCACCTTGGGTGTACTTCATGGAGCTTAGGCCTACATGCCTCTGGGAACCTGGAGCTGAGCTTTTGGGGACAGACTTGAGGACAGTGAATCCATCAGCCAGAGGTCAGGGCCTCTGAAAGTCCTCTCCATCGCCCCCATCCTGTGAGGTTCGGACCCAAACACAGTGCCTCCTGGGCCTTCATCAGGGAACGAGTAACTGTGACTTGCAGGAAGGTTCGCCCACCCGGAAACGCAAGGAAGGTCTCTGAAAGGCTGCACATCCGGCCTGCAGTCCAGAGAAGTTGAGCGGGGCTGCTCTAGGCCTGGGGAGGGGGCTGCCGGTCCCACTCCAGTGTCCAGGGCACGTTCCTTCAGTGCAAGGCCAAGTTCCCATCACAGAATTCCCGGTGGGGCTTGACCCTCATGCTCCCCTGCTCTGAGCTGTAAGGCAGGGGCAGGGAGGGCGCTAACGTCACCGTTGGCTGCCCCCCCCTCCCTCCTCCCACAGAGAGACCAGTATAGTCTCCGCAGGAGTAGAGCCTGGTGGTCTTCGGCTATGGTGTTGCCTCCAAGGTGCCCTGAGAGCTCCTGGTTGAATATCCTCCCATTCAGGGAAGAAAACACAGGCCCAGGGAGGGACGTGACATTGCCCCACCACCACACAGTTGGACAGCCACTAATTAGAACCCGCATTTCTGGAGCCCCACGTTGGTGTCACGTGGCTTCCTGCCTCTGCTGAGATTCACAAAGGGCACAGTCCCGGCCAGCGGCCCCATCAGGTCTTAGCAGAACCTGGGGGCTTGTCCAGAGAGTCTGGCTGGCACAGGGAAGAGTGCTGAGGACAGTGGCTTCTGAGGACATGCAGCCTCCCTGTAAAAGCAGCAGGTACTTTGCTGGTCTGCCCACCAGCAGAGAGCTCAGAGGTGGCCAATTTTGAGTTTTCAAAAGAAGCCACATACATGAAATTGCTTGAGTACTTTCCAAAGTATTCAACAGCAGACGCTGTATCAAGCAGTGGTTGCTCGTTTATGCTGGGTAAGGAAGAACCCCAAACCTCGGTGACCCGCAGCAACACAGATTCCTGCATTGTTCGTATTCTGCCGTGGACTGCAGCTCTGGGGCGACTGGGCTCCCTGCTCGGGTTAGCTGAGCCTCTGTCCACGTGACTGCTTTATAGGATCCAGGCTGAAGGGCCACCCTCACCGGGACCTGACATTCTTATAGCAAAGGAAAAGGAGCAGGGACTGAACCTCGTGTCTGAGATGATGAGCGCCTGTGAATTTTTCACCCTCGATTGGCCAAAGCAAAGCACATAGCCAGGTCCAAGGTCAGTGGTGAGGAAGGCATGCCTTCCACATGCAAGGGCATTGAATAATTTGTAATAATATCCTTTCCCACAGAAGCTAATACACTATTACTTTGGAAAGCCCTGCTGATCAAATACAAGCACCTGGGGACCAGATTAGAGCTTTGGGAGGCCATCAGGTGTTGGTGGTGTAGCAGACGGGACATGGAGTCAGACAAGTACACTCAACTTCCAGCTGATCTGCCTTACTCTGCAACCAGGCCAGGTGCACAGACCTCCTGGGCCTCAGTCTCCTCTCACTTGTAAGACGGGGATGAGAATGCCTACCTCCTGGATGAACACAGAGCCCTGGGCACAGTGCCCGCTCTGAGCTGACCTTGGGGTACAGACATGGGCCAGAGGGCTGGAGAGGGGCCCTTGAGCTCATTGACTGCAAAGAGCAGAGCTATGTGGACACAACACAGCCGTTCTTCCAGAAGTTAAATGTGGAATGGCCACTTGTGGGTGTCTACCCGGAAGAGGCGAAAGCAGGGTCCCAAGCAGCTATCTGTATACCCGTGCTCACGGGAGCATCACTGACGATTTTCACCATGTGAAACAAGCCGGGTGTGCACCAGCAGACGGGTGGAGAAGCAAGGCATGGTCTGCACACACAATGGAATACTATTCAGCCTTAAAAAGGAAGGGAATTCTGATCTATGCTATCGTGTATGGATGAACCTTGAAGACCTCATGCTCAGTGAAATAAGCCAGACACAGAAGGCTGATTTTACTTAGATGATCCCTTGGAGAGGAGGTGCCTAACGTCGCCAAATTTCTAGAGACAGAAAATAGGAGGCTGGTTGCCTGGGACTGGAGGAGACAGGAATGGGGCATTCATGTTTAGCGTGTACAGAGTCTTAGTTTGGGATGATGAAATGTTCTGGAGGCGGATAGTGGTGACGGTTACATAACAGTGGGTGTACTTAATGCCTCTGAACTTCAAATGCCACTATACTTTAAAATGCTTAAAATGGCAAATTTTATGTTATATTTTACCATGTTCTTTTTATTTTTTGTTTAAGTGCAGAGCTGGCTGCTCAGGCACAGGCAGGTCTCCGGGTGGTGGCTGCTCGCTGCTGTCCCGTTGCCCCAGCCTTGGGGGAGTCTGTGGCCACAGCTCTTCAGTGGCCTCCCACGGGAAGCTGTTACCTCGGCTGTGGAAAACAATAGAGCAAGGACAGGTGGTGGGTGCGAATTCTGTGAAGTAAAGCGTGCCCTCCGCTTCCTCCCGCTGCTGTGTTCTGACCCAGCGGCAGGCAGGAATGGGGCACCTGCTGCGTCTTCAGCCCGAGGCTTCTTCCCTAGAACTCTCACGCTTGTTCCTTTGCTCGCTGAGCAGATACTCACTGAGTACCTACTGAAGTCGCAGCTGTCTTTGGGAAAAACTTCCTCCCCTCCTAAAGCTTAGGTTGCAGTGTGGGAGAGAGACAAGAAACAAAAGATAAGCTGAGAAGGAGAAGGAGGAGGAGGAAGAGGAGGAGGAGGAGGAGGAGAAGGAGGAGGAGGAAGAGAAGAAGAAAATTGCATAGTTTGTTAGAAAGAATTAAACATTGAGAAAAAGTAGAGCAGGGCACAAGGGACTGAAAAAGCTAGTTGAGGGAGGGGGCTTGTAATCCAGTGGTCAGGACAGGCCCACGAGAGGGTGACTTTTTTGGGGAAGAGCTTTATTGAGCTATAATCCACCTACCCTACCCCCATTTAAAATGCATGTACTGAAAACTAGTTGTAGATAGACTTGTGCACCTAACTGCATCAATCAATCTTACAACATTTCATCATTCCAAAAAGAAACACTGTGCCCATTGGCTGTCATTCCCCATTCCTCCCTCCCCGCAGCCCTAGGCAACGGATCCATTTTCTGTCTCTATAGTTTGCCTATTCTGCACATTGCCTATAAAATGGAATCACACAACATGTGGCCTCTTGTGTCCCTCATGTCACAATGTTTTCGAATTTCATCCGTATTGTAGCACGTATCAATAGTTCATTCTTCTTTAGGGCCAAAGAACATTGCACTATATGGATACACCACATGCTGTTTATCCATTCATCTGTTATGGACGCTGGGGTTGGTTTCACCTTTTGGCAACTCGAATCGTGCTGCTCAGAACATTTGTGTATGAGGTTTTGTGTGAGGAAGGTGACTTAAGCAAAGATGTGATGGAGGTGAAGAGGTTCACCGTGCACACAAATGTAGGGGCTCTGAGGTGAATGCTGTGTGGTCCGAGTGAGGAAGGGCCAGGAGCCTGTGTGAGGCAGAGGACAGAAAGCGATAAGGTCGGAGAGAAATGGGCGGCCAAGTCATGCGAGCCATTGGAAGCCATTGTAAGGAACTGGCCCTGAGTTACAAGAGAGCCTCTGGAAGGCTTCGAGCAGAGAAAGGGAAAGACTTGACCCTGCCTACATCCTATGTTTTACCTGGAAGCGTTCTCGGAGGGGATGAAGAAGAGGAAACACAGGCTAGGATGGGAGAAGGAAGGAAAAGAGTGGAGAGCCCAGACACCAGGCAGAAGAGGGGCCACCGTGCCTGAGGCCCATTAGGCGCAGCAGGGTTGCCCCTGGGAGAGCAGGAGCCAAGGGGGCAGAGACGGACAGGCTTCCATGTTCCCGTTCTCCCTGATGAACAGGGCTATGTACTTCTCCAGAGCACTCTGAGGAGCATGGCCCTCCACGTGCAGAGGTGGGCAGGGTATGTTGCAGGCCTGGAGCGCCACGCCCTCGGTTGTCCTCTCTCCCTCCCTTGTCCTCTCTCCCTCCAATGCCCGCCCCCTCAGCTCGCAGGAACCTGGTTTTCACCCCAGGGACTCTACTGGAACAGCTGTTTTGATTTCCAGAGATCTGCTAAGTTGCCTAAATGCCTTCTGTGCCGCCTGGTGTGCACCGTGTAGAGTTTGCTAGAGAAGTATGCAAGTGGCCAGGCACCAGCAGCACAGACCTCAACCGGGGGCAGGTCAGAAGCAGAGGAATCCAGCCCCAGCCCCTGCCATGCGGCCTGTGCCTTATCAGGTTGCCTGGCTTTGGGAGTAGCGTTTCTTTCTGCACGTCAACTTCCTCCTCCACTCTGTTAAACCAAGACATGGGTGCTGCTGGCCTATACATGATTTTACTTCCATGCCCCAGTGACAGTTAAGCAATGGGCACAATTAGAACTCCAACCCTGGGTTTTTCCTTCTCTGGTCTTGGGCTGCTAAGGCGAGGTCCCAGTGGGGCAAAGTCAGGATATGGAAGGAAAAGAGCCAAAACACAGAGGCTAGAAGTGTTATCCTTAAGGCTGGTCTCTCAATTAGCATTTCTCGATTGTAGGTAGTTTAGTTTTCCCGGCCAAAGAGAATTTATTTGAAGGATATCAGATTTTCACAGAACTGAGGGAAGTCTGAAGAGCCAGGAATGGAAACAGGTGGGAATCTGGGCCACTCCAAGGCCTAAGAAGCAGGACAGACAAGATAGACAGGAGTGTGGGGGGGGGAGCAGAAGCCTACTCTTTGCCTCTTTCATTCTGTTGGAGATTGGATTCCAGGGAGGGCTTGCAGATTGGCCCGGCTAGAGGCCTCTTCTCCTGAGTTAGGGATGGGCCCAATCAGACTGCATCCGGGAGGACTGAATGCTCCAAAGGAAATCTGAGTGCTGTTAGGAAGGCGGGAGAAACTGTAGAAGCTCCCAGAACAACAGATGTTCTTTCAGAGGTGTCACTACTTGGTGCCATTTGATTGTGGAGCCAATCACCCTGCTGTCCTTTATTCTCTACAACCTCTGCTCTAGTAATTCTCTCCGGTACCTCTTGCTGAATTGTCATTTTTTGCCTTGAGTTTCCCAAACCTGCTGGTAACCAGCCCTATCGAGACACTCCCAACACCAGCCAATGGCTCCCCATTACCTGCAGGAAAAAGTCCACATTTCTTGGTGGGCCTCAAGCCCTGGCCCTCCCTGGCTTTCCATCCTTGCTTTTCATTTTGACCCCCACCCTTACCAAATACGCCCACATGGCACTTGCCCGCATTTCCAGACTCTGCCTTCCCAGCCTGGGCCTGTCATGTCACCATGCCCTTTGTTGGAACTTGAGCCCATGACCTTCCCACCTATCACTCAGGATCTCCTGAAATCCTTTCCACTGTCTGCACTTCACATGGTCCTTCTGGTCAGTAGGCCCATCCTACGTGCTCCACATCTAATGGCCTGTGGCGCTGAGCAAAAACTATAGGCCAGGATGCATGGCTTCCCTGGAAGGCTTACTTACTCTGGGGCATTTGTAAGTGGACTCGACCCTTAGCTGGTCTGGGCTCTAAGCTCAGGGACACTGACTTGACGGGTTAGGAATCTGTCCCTGGTCCTTTGCACCTGTGTGGAAGCACCCCTCAGACTCAGCATCCTTGTGCTCCTGCCTCCTCCCAGGATATCACATATAAAATCTTTGCCTTGGTCTTGGCCCAGATAAAACTGTCATTATGAATGTCAGCTGTCCGGGTCACTTGACTCCTCCTTGGTTCTTCCTGAAGCCTTCCTTGATTTCTCCAGTGCTAACTAAGCACATGTGCTCTCTCTCTTTCTCAAAATAAATAAATAAATAAATTAATTAATTAATTAAATTTTAAAAAATCCCTCTATTTTCATGTTTTCAAAGTGGCTTTGTATATGTCAGATTACAGCCAGCCTTGAAGAAGGTGGAGCCGGCCAGGTTTTAGCCTCAGGTGGAAGCTGAAATAACCCAAGTTCAGAGAGGTGCAGGGATTTCCCAAGGCTGCACAGCTATTAGTGGTAAAGACAGGAGGAGTGCCTGGATTTAACTTTCATCTTGCACCTGTCTGGAATTCTGCAGCCCACTACTGTTTGGGGATATTCACCTCTCTTGGAACTGTCTTTCGTCTATACCAGGAGCCCTGGATTCCAACACTAGCCCTTCAACTTGATGACAACCAGAGATCAGGGCCAAAGGCAGCTTTCACAGAGATGATTCTCTTTCCCTGCCCCTTCCACCATAAGAAAGGAACTTTTGCGGATCTGGCCTCCGCTGCAGTTACCGCATCTCTGTAGATCTCCTCCGGAGCAGTGAGAGGCTATCTTAGCTCAGGCAGCTCTCACAGAATACCGTAGACTCGGTGGCTTAGAAACTATAGGCATTTATCTCTCGCAGTTCTGGAGGCTGGCAAGTCCAAGATCAAGGTGCTGGCAGAGTTGGCTCCTGGTCGAGGATCCAAGTCCTGGTTCGCAGGTGCCGGGCTGCCTTGCTGTGTCCTCATAAGGCGACAAGAGAAAGCTCTGGTCTGCTTCTTCAGACCCTAATCCCATGATAAGTTCTCCACCCTCCAGACCTCTCTAAACCTGATCACCTCCCGGAGCGCCCACCTTCTAATACCAACCACACTGAGGGGCAGGGCCTCAACAAATGAATTTGGTGATGGGGGGAGACACAATTGGCCCATGACGGAAGATGTCAGCTCTTGAGTCCATAAGCTACAGAGCACAGGGCCTGGGTCTCTCCGTGCCTAAAGGGTTTGGTAGAGTCAGTGTTGCCCTCCACAGGAGAGAAGATGAAGCCTGGAGTACTGAGCACTAATGCTGCTGGCTGGATAGCGGCCAACATGGGAGAATTGGAGCACTGTGCCTTTAAGAAGGATGAGGGCACATCTCTGGGGGTGGAGCCCCGCTCTGATTTTCCAAGGGCTTGGAAGTTGCTAGGACCTGCCTTTGTGGAAGACCAGGCTTTGTGGTTCTGGTTTGCAGCCCTGGCACAGCTCAGGGCCCTGCTCCCCTACTTCCCTGCTGCCACACGACTCAGCCTTGGCACCGGTGAGCACCCTCCCACCCACACACCCACGAGCTCATTGCCGTCTTTCCAAGCCCGGCGCTGAAGGCTGTCATTTCTAAACTCTTCTCCAGGCTTTTCTTCTTACTTTCAAGTTCAGGCCCTTCTCTTCGGTTAAGAGCAGCTTCTCCACGTGTTCCCTTCCAGCCTCTTGGCCTGTGCTGGCTTGGGGGGAAGGGGGAGCAGGGGGAGGAGGCAGCTGAAAATAAGGAAGAAACCTGGTTTTCTAGGCTGACCTTCCTGGGTGAAGATGAGCCACCCAGGCTGCTGGCTGAGCTTGTGCTGTGAATCCTGTGTGTGTGTTTGTCTCCCTTAAGCTGGAACTGAGGACTGTCTGGAGAAAGGCAAGGTGTCCCTGGCCTCCGGGGACACAGGTGCATGCTGTAGGTGCTCAGAAACACCTGGCACTAGTGAAGAAATGCAGGCTAATGGAAGGAGGACTGGCCTGAGAAGTGGAAACACTTGCATTCTCTCTCCATCTCCCCCTGCAGCTTTTTCACAACCCCCTTGACCTCCTGAGGCATCCTCATTTTAGAAAAGAGGCAAAGAGTTCCATTCCCCACCGCCTCCAGCTACCATAAGACCAATTAGATGCATGATGAGACATTTTCCTCCGAGGACCAGGGAACGGAATCAGGTGGGTGGAAGTTACAAGGAGGCAGATTTCAGATCAGCATCAGGAAGACATTTCCATTTTCCAAAGTCCCTTCTATAGACTCCTAGTCACCCAGTGAGCCTTCTGCTCTGGGAACTTGTCAAGCCTGCCAGGTCGGTGATCTGACAGTCCTGCAGGAGTGAGCAGGATGGTCCCCTCTGAAATGCAACAGTGTGCATTTTGGTGGTGTGGAAGGGCTTTGGGAAGAATCCCGGGGGCGGGGGGGCAGTTAAGTATGTTGGTTTTTCTGTGCTGTTCCCTGAAGCCTGGCCAACTCTGCTCCTAGGAGGGGACAGCCCACTGACAGCTGGGGCTCTGGTGTTGGTGCAGGTGCTCGGGCCGGAAGGTGTGGTGCCCTCACACGTGACATCTCACCGGGCCAGGCTGGGCAGAGATGAGCCCGCCTTGCCTTCCAGGTGGTTCTTAGACTATGATCAAGGAAACATTTTCTCCTACCTCTTTCAAAGCCTACTCTTCAGCTCCAAGACTGAGAATGAGACCCTCTCCTTCTGTTCCATATTGGCCCCTTTTTTAAGGATTCTGGTCTATTCTGTTAGAATCGACTCAGTGCAGAAGGGCACTTTGGGCAGTAGGCTCCTGCTGCCAGTACCCCTCAAGAAGCCCCCTGCCCTCCTCCCCACACTACACACCCTCCATTCCCCTGCGTGTCTGTCTCCATGCAGGGGAGATTGTCTCCTTTAACTTAGGGAGGATAAAATATTTTTGGTAGGGAAAAAGCCAGAAGAGATAAGAGGGATAACAGACTTTCTTTCTTTCTTTCTTTCTTTCTTTCTTTCTTTCTTTCTTTCTTTCTTTCTTTCTCTCTTTCTTCCTTTCTTTTTCTTTCTTTCACTGGTCCTGTAGACTGGTGGAGAGCCCAGTTTGGGGGCAGGGATGGGTAGGGAGGGCAAAGGCTAGAGCTGCAGGGAATGGGTCAGGAAGGCTGAGCACAAGTGTAAGAAGAAGCCCAGCTGCCTGAGTGGGAGGGCCCCAGTCCACTCTGGTGCCCTGAGGTCCAGACAGGTTGGGGACATCAGAGACCACCCCAGGTGTTGATATGACCATGGTGGACACCAGCAGGGGGTGGGGCAGCCAGTGCAGAGGAAGGAGAGCAGGGCTTCACGGGGGGCACTTGGAGAGCTTGGGAGGTAGGAAAGGGGAGAGGACACTCACAGGCCACTTTAAGAAGCGGCTCTTCAGTTAGGGAAGGAGAGTAACCAGTTCGTTTGATCGCTTTTTCTTGTGAAAGAGACAGCAACATGTTTACAGACTGAGGAGGAGCTCACAGAAAGGCAGAAGTTGGGCAATTAGGAGAGAGGACATGATGAATCAAAGATACAGTGAGGAAAGGGAAAGGGATATCCTGCAAACAGGACGTGGGAAGGAACCCGCACTGGCCTTTATTCCACCATGAAAAGGAAGGGGAAGATTGCTCCCGGCCCTCTGCGAGGGGCTTGGGGAAGGGGGAAGTGGCTGTGCTGGGACTGAGAGGCCTCCGGGCATAAAGTTATGAGCCTCAGCCGGGAATAGAAAGGGGGCACCTGGGGAAATGGTGCTAGAATCAGGTGAAACTGATGAGTGTGGACGTTCCCCAGGCCCCCCCCCCCACCCATGTAGGGGATGGGGGAAGCTGGTCTGAAAACCCAGGACACCCAGCTGTGGCTCCGTTCTGACTATAATGATAGGATATCGGGCAAACGGGAAACACTTAGGATTTCCAGTGGCTGGTTGGTAGAGCCGGTGGAAGCTCATTGGCCTGGCTTAGGAGCCAGTGAAGGTGGGGAAAGCACCCTGGAGACTCACGGCCGCTCTGGGGCAAGACAGTGTGTGTTATTAACGGCACTACCACTGCCTTGAAGAGCAGATATTATTCATGGCAAAACACACTGCCCAAGGCCCCGCAAATTGTTTCCTAGGAGCCAGTGTCCGTGAGGATCCCATGTTCAGGATATCGGGAGCCCAGGCTGACTCTGCCTCTGAAAGGTGTGGGGCTTTGCTTCCATCATTACAACCTCTGGCCTCAGTTCCCCCTTCCCCTCAGTGGAGGGTGGTGGTGGTAATTTTTCTGACCAGCTGGGAGGGAGGGCAGCTCCACATCATCCAGTAAGGGAGCAGCTTCAGAGGAGTTAGATCTTTCCAGAAAGCGCAGGAAGAGAGTTAAGAGTGAGGGTCTCCTCTCTTCTTGCGCTCCCCTCATAAGCACAAACGTCCCACACTCTGCGCCCCCATCGCCCACAGCCTCCCACTCGGCCCTGGTCACATGCTGCAGTCCCTGCTGCAACCAGCCCAGCTCCCGGGGGGAGAGCCGCAGCCAGCCCTGCACAGGCCTGCTCGCTGCTTCCGTGGCTGCACCCACAACAGAAGCAGAGCTGCCCGACTCTGGGCACAGGCAGCTTGTTCTCTGCCCCTACGGGGACTGGGCTTGATTCAGCCTGTTTCCGTGGCAGCGTGGGCAGCCTCTGCTTCCCCACGGGGCTGAGTGAGTCACAGCCACCCACGCTAACCCGTGGCGCAGCACAGCCCTGCTGGGAGCACAGAGAAGAAGCCAGCAAGGAGACGGCAGAGTGCTTTTCACTGTCGGGAAGTTTCCGGAGCTGGGTCTCAGGCCTGGTGCACATGGTGCCCTGGGCACACGGACCTGGGCAGGCTTCCCAGTGGGAGATGTTAGAGATCAGCTTCAGCGGCCTCCAGAGGGGCTCACCTTGGCGGCTGCCAACAGCTGCAAGGCCTTATTTCAAGTCCAAAAACTTGAAGTCCAGGGCTCTTTTTACCACCCGGTGACCAGCTCTGCACCCAGCTCGGCCCCAGGTTCCTTCTAGCTCTCATCCCGGAACCTTCCTGTGTGACACATGGCTGGCCTCCCGTCTGGGCAGGAGCTCTCCCTCTGGATTCTTTCCCAGGCCCTCCCCTCCCTGAGGAACGTAGCTTTCCCTCTTCGGATTCTGGATAGGCTGAAAGAAGGCTTGCATCCTGTACCATTAGCGGATAGTAGCGGATATAGTGTTACTCTCAAGATATTACACTTAACCTTGACTTTGAGAGACAGAGCATCACTCTAAGGTTTGGAGTGGCAGCAGCACGTGGGGACTTATTAGAAATGCAAATTCTCAGACCCCACCGCAGATGCACTGTGTCTCAGACTCTGGTGGTGAGGGCTGATGAACGGTATTTGCACAAGGCCTCCGGGTGATGTGATACTTGCCGGGTTTGATAATCCCTGGTCAAAGGCAATCGATCTGAAGCAGTGTCTTCCTGACCCCGTGAGGAAAGGAACATTTTGGTCCATATCTCTGTCTATACTCAGAGCGCAGCTGCGAGGGTCTCTCTGTTCTGTGTGAGCCACACTGGGGGGCTTGGGTGGGCAAAGAGCCCAATGGCTCCAACCCAAGGGAGGGGGCTAGAGTTTTCCTAAATCTTGTCATTCCTCCTGCATGTTTGCACCCCATGGAAAGAAACCAGTGCATTTTTTCCTATGTGGAAAAAGGCAGCGTTACCTCCCCCACTGCAGAGAGGACCTCAGGGGTAGAGGAAACCCACGCATTGGCAATGAACAACCGGGCCGTGCTGGCCAGGCCCGGGGCCTGCTGGAATCCATTACTGAAGAGCTGAGGGATTCCAGCTGCAGGAAAGAGCACTGATAACACTTATTCATCGATGTGCATTAATCTTTTGCTTATCAGGTTTTGTTTTTGTTTTTTCGTTTTGCATTCTTCTGATCACCGCTGTGTTGGGCCCAATAAATGGCCCAGCAGCCTGACCTTGAAAGAGCTTGTAGGCAGGCAGGAGCATCAGGGAGAATAGATTAGGCTCCACAGAGGCAGCAAACGCCAGAACCTCTGTGGCTTAACCGGACATCACCAAGGCTTAGCCTCCAGATGATTCCTGTGATGACTTGCTCTGCCCCACAGAATCACTCCGGGCTCCATGATGGAGAAGCCACATCCTGTAGCTGCCTTGGTCGCTGCAGCAGCAGCAGGAAAAGCTGGAGAGGGTCAGGCATGCGCCCAGAAGTGAATCCGGGCACTTCTAGTCACAGAATGGAATTAGGCTGGAGGCCTTGCCTAACCTCAAGCAGGTGCATGCAAGAAGCATATACAGAAAGGAGAGAAACTAAAAGACGTTACTGCATGGAGAAGGACCCGTTCATTTATGCCCTTACTTACCCTTTAATAAATGTTGTCAGGATGCTTACCACGCAGCAGGCAGTGGGCCACACCCTGGGGATAGCCCAGCACAGCTGCTCTCACGACATCTGGCGAGCACCAATAACAGTATATTCTGTAGGAAGAGCACCCCCTGGAGTTGTGTGAGGCAGGAGTCCTGCTTTTATTTTTCCCACTTAGGTTAGCTTTTGTCATTATCTGCCTTCCACACCAGAAGGGAGACTCTGAGAGCAGGGATTTTTACCCGAGCTGCTCACTGCTCCATTTTTAGGCATTGGGCACAGTCCCTGGGGGCTTGGCCAATGCTTGTCAAGTGACTGATTCAAAATGGATAATTATGAACTCTGTTTCCTTACCCATCCCTGCCCTCGGAGAGCTTGTAATCTGCTGTCAAGAGGTATGTAAACAATTAACTACACTATAAGAAGAAATGTCATGCCAGAGAGGGTGAAATCCACGCGGGGAAAACTCTGGGCCATAGAGCTTGGGAAGACAGGCAGAAGTCTTCCCAACCTTAACCCCGGCGGCGTTGAGGATGCTTGCAGGGAATAGCGAAGGTCCAGACAGGTTAATGGGCCTGACGGGGTGAGCTGCAGAGTACGGGGGAGGACCCTGCCAAATCCCTGGGTCTGGTGTTTTCTCCTCTCCTCACACCAGCCACTAATGTTCTTCTAAGGCTTGTCACATCTACCTGTCGTTCCTCAGGGAGGCTTCCAGCCCCCTCCAGGTGCCGAGCCTCAGAATTTGGTTCACTCTTGGTGTTTCGCACCCACGCTGTAGGGGAGGTGGGACCTGTTTGGTTGGGTTCTCCCTGCCCCACTCTATCTCCAAGCACTCCCCCCACCCCGCCCTGCACCCATGGCCCAGACAGCCTCACAGAGCTGGTAGCAAGTCACAAGGCCATCTGTGGAGGGGGCGGGAAGGCCCATCTCAGCAAGGCCACACAGAGAAAGGTAGACGATGGCTGAACCAGAAGCTTCCCCACAGGCAGGAATGGGGCTCATTGTTTTCATTTAAGCTTGCAGTGAAAACAATGACATAAGCTTCCCATCTGGCTTCCAAAGCACTTTGGAAATGATTCCATGACAAGTCCATTAATTTTATGGGGGCTCTAAAGATAGGGCACTTTCCACAATTCAGGCATTGTCACCATATTGTCCTTCATCCCCACTGCTCAGTCACTCCTGCTTCTCTGTTCTCTCTCGCCTGCCTGCCTTCCCCTCCTGCAGACCTCTCCCTGACCGGCCTGGGGCCCACCTAGCAAACCTCCTTTTCTGCGGAAGGGCCGCCTTTGGTGTTGGAGACTCCCGGGACGGGACGAGCCCAACCCAGGCAGAACCTCAAGGAGCTTCTTTGACATGGGTGTGGCTCAATCCTGATACCTTCCTAAGATCTTGCTTTCACTGTGTTCCACCTTCTTCCCCCTCCCAAAACACTGGTCTTCCTGAGATTCCCCTGTGTACAAAGCAATGAGCTGAGAGTTTGTGTGAATTCTTTAGTTTTCACACCAGGGCGATTCTATTAGTATGTCAATTTTCTTTTTCTTTTTTTTTTTTTTAGAGATTTTATTTTTATTTTGACAGAGAGA
Organism: Spilogale gracilis; assembly: GCA_004023965.1. Classification (NCBI taxonomy): domain Eukaryota; kingdom Metazoa; phylum Chordata; class Mammalia; order Carnivora; family Mephitidae; genus Spilogale; species Spilogale gracilis. The sequence continues at coordinate 67,672 of PITA01005913.1, forward strand.
AACACAGCCAGAGAGGGAACACAAGCAGGGGGAGTGAGAGAGGGAAGCCTGCCGAGCAGGGAGCCCGATGTGGGACTCAATCCCGGGTCTCTGGGATCATGACCTGAGCCGAAGGCAGTCGCTTAACAACTGAGCCACCCAGGCACCCCTAGTATGTCAATTTTCTAGATAAGAAAATTAAGGCTTGAAAGGGTATAGAAACTGTCCAAGGTCACACAGCTAAGAAATGCCCAGCTGGGATCCCTCCCGGGTGCCTGGCCTCAAGATCCATCTTTCTCCTGCGGCGCCATGCCTCCTCCACCAAAACTTGGCCCTGACTGTCCACACTCAGAACAAAAAGAACGAAGAAATGTCCAGGGCTTTAGCGCTCTCTCTACCACCCCTTCCTTTCAAGAGTTAGCTTTAAAAAAAAAAGAAAGTCTAGTGGTTTTTTTTCTGAAGACCAGGGATTAGAGATCAATGCCTCCTCCTATTCCTAGAGTTTTAACAACGGGATGTTTTGATCATTTCTCCACCCCCTGGAGAGTGGGGGAAACCTTTCTGACACTGTCACGTTAGCGTTCTGGTCTGACAGGTGGGCCGTGGCCTCTGTCTCAGGTCATCCCTGGGAATTCTGGAAACTGCACAGATGCTGAGCTGTCTCTTCACTACTTCAGAGGGGGTTTCGATGGTCTAAGAAGTGATCGGACTGTTGGTCCCCTGGCAGGCTTTGCTTGTGGCCTCTTTACCCTATAGTCCCTTAGGAAGGGCAGCAGCTGGCAAAGACCCCCAGGGGGGTGTCTGAAGGCTCTCATCCAGGAAGAGGGAAGGCACTGAGGGCGGACTCTTATTTGCCATGTGATCTGTACGTTGTGTGTGGCTTTCAAGCAGTCGCCTACACTAGCTCGTGTCTACAGCTGGGTCCACAGGAAGGTTTTCTTATTCTGGTGTTTGAGGCTATCAAGTCTTGACTTGATTTTTCCCCCCATATTTCCCCACGCTCACCCACTCCAGCCAGCTCGCATTGCCTATGCTAGGGGTACGGAGAGGAAAGGAAGTCTGGAAAAAAGTCACAACTCCTCAGATGGTCTTTTGGTGTCAGCCAGCTCTCCCAGACGGTATTGGCGCTGACAGCCTCCGGGAACACCGGCTCCCTCAGTGTCTTACCTCACTCCTTCCTCAGAGCCCCACAAAACCTCCACTCGGAGCTTTGTCTTGAAGGGAGCCTTTGTGGGGCGGTGGCCAGGCCTCCGGGAGCTGCCGCTGGGAGGGTGCAGCCATGGAGCCAGGAACATATGGCAATGGGGGTCCCGGAAGCGTCAAGGATGCCCGCCAGCACATGGCAAAGCTTGGGACCCCGGCCCTGAAGGGTTCCAGTTCGAGAGGACGGAGTGACTTGGGCAGGCTCTACAAGTGGGGGCTCACGTAGGACGGGGCTGAAAACATCACCCAGCTTCAGCAGTCCAGGCCGGATTTCTTACCTCATCCTTGGCTTGCGTTTTAGAGTGCAAGCTTCGTATTTGAGCCCTAGAAGCAACAGGAGGAACTCAGCACTAAGTGGCAAGAAATGGAAGTTGAGCTACTGACATGTCTCCAGCCGACTTCCGGCAGACCGCACCCCTGATTTTGTCTGTCCAGCTCCTCCCCCCCACCCCCAGGTAGCATACCCTCTGCATGGTTCCCCTCCCCACCCACACGTGGCTTGTCTGTATAAGACTGATCACTCTTTTGTACGATATAACCTTTCCCCCTGCACCCCAGGTAACCAGCCCAAGGGGGTCATCTGACCAAAGAGAGGCCGATCAGTGCCCTTTCTAGAGATGTTCAAACTTGGGACCCATGATGTGACTTCAGCAGACCTTGTGAAGGTCCAGGACGTATCCCTTCACCTTTGCTTTCCATTCTGACTTCATATGACGTATTTTCTTTAATGGATTCTCTCGCGCAATCTGTTGAGCAACAGGCTCTCCAGGCGATTCATGTGCCATTGAGAGTCTGACATGCTGCTCTTTCACTGCCATTGGCCTTGCTCTTGTTAAAAGCCAAAAGATTAAGAAGGATTGAATCATTTTCTTCATTGGGTTTCACAGGCTTCTTTCAGAGTGGTCAAAAGATTCTTCGTTGTGAAGCAAAAGGCTTCTTTTCAATGCTGCAGCTCTCTCCCAAACCTCCAGAATCCTTCCTGGAATTCAGAGCTGTCCAGTGGCCCTTTTTGTATCGAATACGTGAGCCAAACCTTCCCTAATTTCAGTGAAACCCCTCAAGCTAGGAGTTAGGTGAACATAGAGTAATCTATCTTTTTAAAGAAACAGACGGATTCTGACATAGAACCATATTTCGCTATTTTTGTGCTATGTGCTTATTTTATCTACTAGATTGTAGACTTTTGGAGAAGTGTCAAATATCTTTGTTTCCCTTGGCTCCCAACACTTACTCAATATTCAATAAATACAAATTTAATACATAAGTGAATTATTCAATCACAATCCTTAGGTTAAATATAAAATTAATGATTTAGATATCATTAATGAAATAGATAATCCCACTGAGTAATCTATCTTTTTAAAGAAACAGACGGATTCTGACATTATGAGATACATTTCATTATGTATGTATGTATGTATGTATGTATGTATGTATTTCTTATTAACATAGAGTGTATTATTTGCATCAGGGGTACAGGTCTGTGAATCATTAGTCTTACACAATTCACAGCATTCACCATAGCACACACCCTCCCCAGTGTTCATTACCCAGCCCCCCTATCCTTCCCCCCACACCCCCCCAGAAATCCTCAGTTTGTTTCCTAAGATTAAGTCTCCTATGGTTTGTCTCCTTCCCTGGTCCCATCTTGCCTCATTTTTTCCCCCTCCATTCCCCCCACGACCCCCCACCTCTCAAATTCTTCATATCAGAGAGATCATGTGATAATTGTTTTTCTCTGATTGACTTGTTTCGCTCAGCATAATACCCTCTTGTTCCATCCACATCTTTGCAAATGGCAAGATTTTGTGGGTTTTCGATGGCTGCATAATATTCCATTGTATCTACATACACATCTTCTTTATCCATTCATCTGTCGATGGACATCTAGATGCTTTAGGATACATTTTAAAGCATAGTGTTGTATATTAGAGTGGTTTTGAAATAGATTCCAATATTAATAATATTGGGGAAAATAAATTGGTCTTTTTCTTTTGCATGTAGCACAGGGGCACGGAAATTCCTACCACCTTGAGGTTGAGAGGAAACTGGAGGGCCCAGGCAAAGAAAAAAATGTATGCCTGGATTCTTCTTGTGGGCTGGCGAGCTGAGTGAGGTGTTTCTACGGATGTACACATAGGATTCTGGGAGGCTCAGTGGAAGCATAGAGGTGGGGGAGAGCCTGTGCTCCTGATTGCCTCTCCAGGCCTGTGCTCCCAACCCCATCCTGCCTTAGACTAGGGCAGCGGGCTAGAGGACATAAGTCGTCTGGCCCACCCAGCACCGATTCCACCCTCTTCTGGGAACAGCACCCTCATTTGCTGCTGCTTGACGCACCCTTCCCCCACTCTCGGCGCATGTGACCTCATCCTCCTGCTCTAGAAATGGAGACGTACCCCTGTCCTGACCAGACTATCTCAAATTCTATCTCAAAGCTATCTTAAATCCACGGTGTGGATTTAAGAGGAGCCCAACCAGCTGGCCCAGAGCAGGTGTCTGGGAGAGAGGAAAGAGGCAGTCTTTGCCTACGGACTAAGCCCAGAGATTTGGGGTGAAGTGGGGAGGTGGTGCCTGAGAATAAAACTGACCTGGGGTGGTCAAAGGAAGCCACAACAAACTTTACTTAGTGGACTGGCCAAGCCGAGACATGGCCTCCTCTCAAACCAGATGGAGCAGGTTCTCAGTGCAGCCAAGGGTCCTCTGCATGAATACAGCCACTGGGGTCCTGCCAACGAGAACCGGGAACTGAGGGAGGGAGGACTGTGCCACTGAGTCACGGTCCTGTGGTGCCAGCCTGGAAGGGCTCCACTTCCGTGCCTTGCCCATTTTCTCCCCTGACAGCATCTCACCCCAGGCAACCAACCTTAAGAGGCTGCCTGCAAAGCCCAACAGCCCCGAGGGCCCTGGCTTCCCTCTCAAGGCTGCGTAGCTGGCGGGGGGTAGGGGTGGGTTTCCTGCGAGTGCACTTAAATAGGTTCAGAGCCATTTTTAGACTCTTTATTCTATAGACCAGAAAATTGCTGAAATTAGGAGACATTTGAAGTGGCTCTTCAACAAGCCCCAAAGAGATTTCTGCTGCTGCTATATTTAAAAGCCCCGAGCACGTTGTTTGGGCTTCTGTCTTGCTGTTGTGTGATAAACATAATGTTAAGCTTTGGGAGCCCCCAGCACTGGTTGAGAAGGAGGAAAACAGCAGCCTCAACAGTGACACGTGCCTGAAAGTGCTTTGTAGAGGCTGGGAAGAAGGTAATAGAGCTTTCTGTGTTAAATAGTGTTAAAAAAATAACAGCGTGTGCAAAGTAGATCTTAATTACTATGTAGATTCCCAAAGGAACCGGTAGAAAAAAAGCAAATGGGAAGGAGGTGGTTTATTCATATAAGGGGGAAATATAATCAACCAAACAGAAGCGTTTTTAAAGAAAGAAAGGGACTCAGAGATGTGGACCCATCTGTTACAGAAAGGAGATTATATTAGTTTTCTATGCTATGTAACAAATTGCCCTAAACATTATTGGCTTGAGACTGCAGGTTTATAATCACTCAGATCTGTGGATCAGACCTCCCTGCTGGGGTATGGCTGTGTTCTCTGCTCCCGGTCTTGGGAGGCTGAAATCAAGGTGTCAGCTAGGAAGAGCCACATCTGAAGCATGGGGTCCTCTTCTGAGCTCACTCACCTTTGGGCAGAATTTAATCACCTTTGGTTGTAGGACTGAAGTTCCCATTTTCTTGTTAGCTATTACTGGGCACTGCCCTCAGCTCCTAGAAGCCTCTTACATCTCAGTTCCACAGGCGCTCTCACAACATAGCCATTAGTTCCTTCAAGGCCCCAGAAAATCTCTCTCATGGTTCCAGTCTCTCTGCCTTCTGCCATCTTGGACCTCTAGACCCTCTCTTAAGGAGCTCAACTGATTAGGTCAGGCCCACCCATCTCCAGGGAGGAGATGATATAAATTGTGGGGGCAAGAATCTTGGGGACTGTCTTAAAGTTCTGTCTACCTCAGTGATCAAACTTTTTCACAAAAGCAGAGCCCCCAAATGTGTAATCTTAATACACTACTGTTATGGAGTGAATGTTTATGTCCCACCAGAATTGCTAACCTGCATCGTGATGGTATTTGGAAGAGGGGGCCCCTCAGGATGTGATTAGGCTTACATAAGGTCATGAGGGTGAGACTCCTGCAGTGGGACTGGCATCCTTATAAGAAGAGGTAGAGGCCAGAGCTCTCTACCTCCACCACATGAAGACACAGGGAGAAGGTAGCCATCTTTAAGTCAGGAAGAAGGCTCTCACAAGGCACTGAAGTAGCGCACACCTTGATCTTGGACTCCAACCTCCAGAACTGTGAGAAATAGATTTCAGTCTGTAGTGTTTTGTTATAGCAGTCTGAACTAAGACAACTACAAAATACCAAAGTTCTCATTAATTTACCTCAGTATGAGCCTTCTAGAAAGCAGGCTCTCCAAAGACTGTGAAAACATCCAGCAGTCTAGAGTTTTCCAATAAGCATGTCCTTCCCACTACACCTCATTTGTTTGAGCTTTTATTCATTCAACACTGAGCTCCTCTTCTCCTTTTGGCCCCGTGCTTGATCCCAGGGCCAAGTGTATTTTTCCCTTGCTTCCATCCACAATATAGAGCTGAGCCACTCGCCAGAATCTGTAGGTTGTCTAGAATTTCTCTTGTCTGGCTAAGAAGCTCCTGGCTCTATTCTAGGTGCTCACGAGGCCTGTGGAATCTTGGATGCAAGGCCAACTGAGCCTGCCGCCCTCAGGCCCGGGGCAGAGCCCCGGCAAGGAGACAATCCCCAAGGGATTCTGCTCAGGGTCTTTTAGGCTCTTTCAGGCTCTTCTGGTGAAATCTTCTCTATTCACTCTTCTCCACTCTCCTGCTGAGTGGGAAAGCGAGCCCCATGTGAAAGCAGTTTGGGGGCTTGGAGCCTTGCCATATCCTCATTCAGGTTAAACTTCCTTAAGTAACTGAGAACAGACCTGAGTTAGATTTCTTAGGACATTTCTCTTCTCAGTACTTAACCAGGAAGAATGTTAAGTAGGGTACCGAGCTGAGGGCAAATAACTGTGACCAATCCCCTAACCTCAGTCACAGAAGGGACTTGAGGGGTTGGACCTTAGGGTCCCCGGTGTCACCACAGCTAGATCTGCCTCTTCCAGGATCCTTTGCACAACACAGAGCTGTTGTGAAGAATTTCCTCACCCCCACCCTCGTGCCCCAAGCAAGCAAGATGTTTACTTCCAGCACTAGAAGAAGGAGGAGGGTGCAGGCAGAAATGGGAGGAATGCTAACCATAACTAACCTAAGACAGATTGCTGGGCTGGCCCCTAACCAGAGCTCTGTTTTGCCCTCTGGGGACAGCAGAAGCAAAAGGCTGGATCTCTACATGGTACTCTGGAGGTTAAAGCTCTGATCTGAAGTTTAGCCACCCTGTCCTGAGCTATAATTTATTCCTCCCTTTAAGAGGAGGTGACTTGCTGTAGACAACAGAAAGACCTTGAGACTGACCCCTATATACTGCCTCAGAACTGAAGGGGGTTCCTTAATTTCTCTCAACTTCCATTTGCTCATCTGAAAAGGTAGGGGTAATAATACTTGGCTTGCAGATCTTTCTTGAAAATTAGAAGTGGTGTACCTGGCACCACGCTTGGAAGTCACCACTCCCTGGAGAGTTACTGCTGCTGTTATTGTTAGCCCTGCCTCTGGGTGTAGATTTTTCAGGGCTCTGCCTCAGCTAGGCTGTGAGTTTGAGAGCAAAGGTGGTATCTGTACTGCTGACTGCAATTCGAGTACCTGACAGAGAGGAGGCGCTGGGCCTCTGAGTAAGCATGGAGAGTCTGGAATTTGAGCAAGGGAGAGGGGCCACTAGGAAATAAGCATCTATGTGCAATGATTTCCTCTATTTTCTGGGTCAGTGGCTCTCAAATTCTTTTGTTCAGGACACATCCAAAGAAACAGGCATATTCAAACAGCCGTGAGTCAGCAATAGTTGTAACTCTCTCTTTACTACTGAAGAACAGTGTCTTTCAGCAGCTATAAAAACAATCACAGGTGGCGCCTGGGTGGCTCAGTTGGTTGGACGACTGCCTTCGGCTCAGGTCATGATCCAGAGACCCAGGATCGAGTCCCACATCGGGCTCCCTGCTCGGCGGGAAGCCTGCTTCTCCCTCTCTCACTCCCCCTGCTTGTGTTCCCTCTCTGGCTGTGTTTCTCCCTGTCAAATAAATAAAAATCTTAAAAAAAAAAAAAAAAAGCAATCACAGTGGGGCTCCTGGGTGGCTCAGCTGGGTAACAGGCTGACTCTTGATTGCGGCTCAGGTTGTGGCTTTAGGGTCCTGGGATTGAACCCTGTGTCAGTCTCCATGCTCAGCACAGAGTTTACTTGAGATTCTCTCCCTCTCCCTTTGCCCCCCCACCCGTGCATGCGTGCACAAGCGTGTACGCAGTCTCTCTCTCTCTAAAGTAAATCTTTTCTTTTTAAAAAAGTAATCACTGTGATCTCGCTGTTTATTGGGATGCCTTTGACTCTGTGGTTGAGTGAGGAGCTGTTTACTGCCCCACTAATGTGCACAAGAATTTTTACATGTTCAATTAACCCCCATGATTTCTTGGTCTCTGGCGCGACAACACAGATTCTGCGTTTTCACAGCACTATAGCTCGCGGCCATGGTGTACTGGCCTGCCGGTCTCAGGCAGGCACTTCAACACTGCCCTTGGAATCCCAGGATTAAACTTTGCAATTTTTATTTGTCAGCAATCTCATAGGCCATTGACATATAGTCATTTGTAAGTCATTTTGCTAAAATGTCAATTTTTTAAAATTAGTTTATTATACAAATAATACATGAATATATACACACATACATTAAATGCTCAGACAATAGAGAAACACCGCAAAAAGGCTGTAGAAGTCTTCCTTTTTTTGTATCAGTCAGCATAGATCATGTTATACTGCAGTAACACGCCCCCCCCCCAAATCTCAGTGGCCTAGAGACACCAATGTGTATTTCGTATTCACACTGCATGTTGTCTGTGAGTCCGCTACAGCTTTCGTTTCTTGCCTTCCTCACGCTAGAACCAAAGCTGATGGAAAAACTTCACTATGTGGAGCATTGTCAATCTCGTGGCAGAAAGAGAAGGACAAAGCAAATGGTGCCCTGACTTCCAAAACTTACCACAAAAGTGACCAGCATCACTTCTTTGACTAAACCAAGTCGTATAGTCATTCCTAAGGTCAAGGGCATGGGAATATATCCTCCTACAGAGAGGAGCATGACACAGGAAAGAAACTGAAACATTTGGTGAATGAGAATACATCTCTACCACCTCCTCCTAGGATGACTTCTTTCCCAGAGATAACTGCTCTCAACAGTTCAGTCCTTTTTCTTATGTACTTGTGTGTGTCTCTCTCCATTTATTTATTTATATTTGTATGGAAAGAGGCTTATACATAAACATGGAATATTATACATGCTGCTCTGCAACTTTCTCCGTTCACTTCCTATGTCTCGGAGATCTTTCCACGTCAGTACATGTAAATCTATCCCACTCTTTGTAACAACACAGCATCTCATGCCATAATATCTTTACATTTTCAGTGTACTTTTGGATATTTTCAAAATTGTTTGCTATTATAAACAATGATAAATAATTATCCTGATACAAACATATATGTTTTTGCACACGTGTACTTATGAGTAACAGTTTTCTAGAAATAAATTATTAGAGTAGAGCATGTGTAACAACTTTAATAGGTATTGCCAATTTGCCTTGAAAAATGCCTTCATTGGGACACCTGGGTGGCTCAGTTGATTAAACATCTGCCTTCAGCTCAGATCATGATCCCTGTGGCCTGGAACTGAATGCATTAGGCTCCTTGCTGATTGGGGAGCCTGCTTCTCCCTCTCCTCCCTGCTCTTACTATCTCTGTCTCTCACATAAATGAAATCTTTTTTTTTAAATTGCCTCCATCAACACACACAGCCATCAGCAAATGTAAAAGAGGTGATTTCCACATCCTTAACAGGGTTGAAGCCTCTGCCTTCGGCTTGGGTCATGGTCTCAGGGTCCTGGGATGGAGGCCCACATTGGTCTGTCTGCTCAGCGGGGAACCTGCTTCCTCCACTCTCTCTGCCTACTTGTGATCTCTCTCTCTGTCAAATGGATGGAAAAAATCTTTAAAAACAAAACAACAACAAAAAAACCCCAACTCTTTATATTATGAAACTTTTTTTGTTGATATGATAAATTTAAAAAATAGTAGCTTCTTTTATTGTATTTAATGTGTTTCCTTCTTTATGAGTGAGGTTGAGTACTGTTGTGTTTATTGTCTAATTTCATGTTTTTTCTGTTGTGAATTATCCATTTCCACTCTTTACCTATCCTCTAGTGGTTGTTTTTCCCTTCACATTTGAATGAGCTATTTGATATTAATCCTTTGTCTGTACTACTGGTTGTGAATACAAGCATTTCTTATTTGCTGTCAGAAACTTTCCTAAAAACCAGATACTGAGTGAAGTGTTACAGCAGCAGCTCTCCTATCAATTCATCACTACCAACCAATTTCCTGAAACACAGAACAGTGTCAAAATGTGCCACAAATTAGCATGTCAGTTGCAGGAACTGTGTGTAACAAATTAGCATGTCAGTTGCACCAAAGGTTGCTTCCTGATGACCAAGCAGTGAATGACTTTTTGCAGATATTTGCATGTGTGTAGTCACGTGGCCTGAGTATCATCAACATCTGACTCAATCCCTTTGTTGTCACTGAATGCTTTTCACCACAACTGCATGTGATTCTGACATTCTTCTAATTATATCTGGAAAGTAACTAGAGAATGCCCCTCTACCCCCATCCACATGCCACTTTGTTTAAAATGTCATATTGGATTTAGGGGATGTACAAATAAAATTTTCTGTATAAACCTTGGTCCAGAACACATTGTATTAGAGATATATGCTCTGTGAAGTCAATGTCACAGCTAGGGGATCCTGCTGTGGGGATTCTTGCCAGGGAGAGAGCTTGTAAAGTATGTCACTATTTGCTTCCAGTCTGGACATTCTCTTTTTAATTTTGTTTTTTGGGATTTTCCTTCTAGCTTTATTGAGTTATAATTGACATGTAACTTTAAACTGTATAATGTGATGATTTGACATATATATGTTATATGATAATCACTACAGCAAGGGAAGCTAACATACTGTCCACCTCACATAATTTCTCTGTGTGTGTGTGTGTGTGTGTGTGTGTGTGTGTGTGTGGTGAGAACACTGAAGATCTCTCAGCGACTCTCAAATATATGCCACACTATTGTTAACTGTAGTCACCATGTTGTCCATTAGATCCTCAGAACTTATTCTTCTGGGAGCTGGGAGTTTGGACCCTTTGACCAACAGCTCCCCATTTCTTTGCCTGTCCCCAGCAACCGCCATTCTACTGTCTGTTTCTGTGAGTTTGGCTTTTTAGATTCCACATACAAGTGAGATCATATAGTCTTTCTCTGTCTCACGTGCTTCACTTAGTATATACACTGCCCTCTGGGTCCATCCACGGTGTCACAAAGCTTTCCTTCTTTTTGCAGCTGTGTAATATTCCACTGTGTCTGTGCACTTGTGCACACCAAATCCTTTTTATTCATTCATCTGTCAATGGACAGTTAGGTTGTTTCCACGTCTTGGTTATTGTCAATAATGCTGCCATAAACACAGGGGTGCATATTTCTTTCCAAATGAGTATTTTTCTATTCTTTGGGTAAATACCCAGGAGTGGAATTACTGAATCATACAGTAGTTCTATTTTTAATTTTTTCAGGAACCTTTATCCTGTTCTCCCTAGTAGTGGCACTGGTGTCTATAATTTTGTTCCTGGCATCTTTTAGTCGCAAGATTTGGCATTTTCACGCAATAGAATTTGTCAATTATTTTGTTTAAGGTTTCTGGATTTAGCATCTTGTTTTAAGTGGCTTTCCCTATCTCCAATGTTATTTTTTTAAAGTCTCCTACATATACATATATTTTAAGATTGTTAATTTTATGTTTGGCTCTTTAATCACAAGGAATTAATTATTGGGTGAGATAGATGTGAGGTAGGAGAAAGGGGTGTACCTTTTCTCTAACCCCAAAGCAGGCAATGTATCAACCCAATACCTTTCTCCAACTGGTTTGAAATACACCATAAATTAAATTCTCAGCATTTAAAAAATTGTATTGTCTATCTTCAGGCATCAAAGTTTGCAGTGCTGCTGGTGTACAGGGGTGCAAATCTTGGGGACCAGTATCCATGTTATCAACGGAGATATCAATCATCCCTTTGTCTCTGTCGTTGTTATTATTGTCACACAGGTAAAAACTTTATGTGACAAACTATTCTGAGAAAAGGCAACTGCTCGTGATGCATGTCAAGGGATCTAGGTGAAATGTCTACTACAAATAACTGGGTTCCTATTGTAATAAAATTATGAAAGTTTTTTTTTTTTTTTTAAAGATTTTATTTATTTATTTGACAGAGAGAAACATAGCCAGAGAGGGAACACAAGCAGGGGGAGTGAGAGAGGGAGAAGCAGGCTTCCCGCTGAGCAGGGAGCCCGATGTGGGACTCGATCCCAGCTCTCCGGGATCATGACCTGAGCCGAAGGCAGTCGCTTAACCAACTGAGCCACCCAGGCGCCCCAAAATTATGAAAGTTTTTAAGGGCTCATTTTAACTTTTCAGTTATCCTTTAATGCATTTTATTTAGGACCTTTATAGATCTGATGATGTTCAAGAATTCAAGGATTCAATAACTCTAGGGGGAGTCCTTGGAAACCTTCACGTTCTACCGTGCTGTGAGCTTTCTGGGTCTTGGAGATTGTCCTGTTCCCACCTCAGGGGTGGCTGAGGGTGAGACTTCTCCAGGTGTTTCCATCCCACTTGTTTTATGAAAGAGGAGGCTGCGTTCTCTATCTCCATCCCTTTGTCTACCCATTGGTCACTGCTCATCCTATGACAATGTGAGTGCCCTTCTCCACACCTCTGAAAGGCCATCTGCAGACCTAGTCAGAGAAGTTTGAAGAGGCCAGAGTCGGGTAGCAGAGTATGGGGGTGTTGAGCTGGTGGCTGACTTTATCTGGTCGCTGCTTTTGAGCCCACTGTGCCCAGAGAGATGGACTGAGAACAGAGGGCTAGCAGACGAGTGTCAGTTGCCCAAAGAGAGGGAGGAGCAGAGTGCAGAAGCAAAGGGGACTGAGCCAGAAGTTTGTTTTCTCTCCTCTTCCCGTCTCCCCATTCTCTCTCTCTCTCTCCCTCTCTCCCTCTCTCCCTCTCTCTCTCTCTCTCTCTCTCTCTCTCTCTCACACACACACACACACACACACACACCCTGAATGAAGATTAGGTGACAAGGCAGCCAAGAAGGGCTGAGGAGACCATCTGAAAGCTTCATGAAGAGTTTTGAGAAAGCTTTAGCCAGGTATCTCTTGGCCATGGGCCGTGCCCCAGCCAGCCTGCAGGTATCCTCCTCGCTTCTTCAGAGGGCTTCACCCCCAGAGACCCAGCTCTTGTGCCCCAGCCAGAGCTACTCTAAGTTCCCCTCAGCCACAGCAAACAGCTCGAAGCCTCATCCCTGAACCCTGCACAGACACAGCCCATCTCACCCCAAGGCAAACGTGATATTTCTCAGCTGTCCCCAGCTTTATCTTTAAAATGGAAGCAAAGTTTGTGTTCCACATCATGTATCTGTGCTTATTTCTATATAAAAAAATGCATTTTCAATTTCATGCCTAACCTTCCCTGCCCCCTTCCCAGTTGGTCCCAGTATAAAACCCGATATTGCTCTCTACTACTAAAACCCAGTACTACTCAGTACTCTCTACTTCACCGTACTCATTACAGTTGTAATTAATTCATGTTTGCCTGGTAAATTAGCTGCTGTCTTTCCCACTGGACTGTCAGCTCCCAGGGGGCACCACCGCATTCTCGGGGCTCACTACGGCCCCTCGGGCTGTGGCTTTTAGCCTCCATGGTTAAAGCCTTCTTATAATGAGGCTGATGTGGGAATTCCAGTCCTCTTGCAGGTCAAGTATTTGTGCTTCCTTTTACAAGCAGAAATGCCTGGAGAGCGGTCTCACAAAGGGGTCCTTGTTAACTAAGCATCTAGGTGAGAGGAGCTGTCTGCCACTGGTCAGGACCCTGTCACAACTCCCGGTGCTCCCCAGGGACAGCGAGGCAATGACATCACCTGAGAACACATATGAAAAGCACCTATTCTGTAAAGGTCCTTAAGGAGAACTACTTCCAGTTCATTCTTGCTGTACTGGGCACATAACATCATAACTCACAGTTTCCCGGATTCAGTTCAAGGGCATAGATGATTTGGTAGTTATTTGATTTATAGAAGTTTTCTCAAGTCAGAGAAGAAATTGAAGTGTGTTTTGCTGAGGGTAGGAAAACAACTCAATTTGGAAGAGGAGCTGATATCTCAAATAAGCAATTGTAAATTATATCAATTTCCCCCACCTTGGGGTCTAATTCTGCTGTCTCCTACACAATGCCAGTGACAACCCTTCTCCTTAGCATTCTTGATATTCACAGAGCAGCGATCAGAAGATTTATTGGTTCGAAAGATGCAAATCCCTTAAAACAGCCAAGTGCTGTCTCAGTTTCATGCAAAGATGTGGTTAAGCAGCATTTGAAGACAATGCTAAATAAAAATAGTAAGGAATCTGAATTTTTGAATAATTATTACTGTAATGGCTTGCACTTATTGGATAGTACAATTGTTACATGATAGATACCCGACTGAGAGTTCTTTACATGAATTGGCTTGTTTAATGGCAACTGTTCAAGGTAGGGAAAATTATTATTCCCATTTCCCAGATGAGGAAACGGATATCTGGAGGGATTATGTAAATTTCCCAAGACCTTGCCTAGCGGAAAACAAAGTCAGAGCTTTGAGGCTGGGCTACATCATTTTCTGGTCCAGGCTCTTACCACTGGCCATGAATAAGCAATCAACATTTGTGTCTGAGAAAGAAACAAACTTCCATCCTGCCAAATACAAGTAGCTGGTGAGCTTGTATTGTTCACGCTGGGGACTAACAGATTTGTTTCAGTTAACAAAGACCTAAAGATCCTTTGTAAGCGGCTCATTTATTGATTCTTAGGTGACTGGAAATCTGTTTTTCCCTTCCCTTAAAAGTGTTAAGCATTGTCTCTCCTCTCCAAACCCATTACAATCTAACAAATAAAATTTTTCTGAGTTTGGCCCATGTTGAAATTCCAGCAAGACCCCATTTTCTGTTTGGCCAGCCATCAGACAGAAAGTTTTGACTAGCAGGGCTCTTTTGAACAGTCTGTTGACTTTCCCAGCCTCTGTTGAACTTGTCTCTGCTAGCAGAGCTCCCGGGGTGTCTTTCAGTCATGGGAGTTGGTTGGAGTTTATAGATGGAGTACTTGCTGCAGGCCTGTGTTGAAATGGTAAGACCCTTTCCCTACAGCCATTGGCCTTTCTGTCCAGCTGGGTCCACAACCATCCCCCACTTTGGGAAACATTTTTTTCTTTTTTTAAAGATTTTATCTATTTTTTTGACAGAGAGAAGCACACTAGAGAGGGAACACAAGCAGGGGGAATGAGAGAGGGAGAAGCAGGCTTCCTGCCAAGCAGAGAGCCCGATGCGGGGCTCGATCCCAGGACTTGATTGCATGATCCAGGATCATGACCTGAGCCGAAGGCAGGCGTCCCCAGAAAACATTTTCACTTCCCTTCTGTCCAATGCAGCAGGGATAGGTTGAGCAGATACTATCTGCCCAATGTTGTGCTACTGCAGGCTGGGGACGAGACCCTCTATAAAATATTAATGTATTAATAATAGCTGACATTTATTGACTGCTTCTCATGAAGCAGAACTTCATTTGATCCTTGCAGTCATTTTTCAGAGTGGCGGAGCCCCAGGTCCTGGGAGCAGCCTGAGGATCTAGGTTGATTGCAAGTCTGACATCACAATCTGAGGTCTTAACCCCTATTTCTTTGGTACCATTTCAGTGAGTGCCAGGCAGTTTGAAGACAAGGGTCGGAGTAGTGCAGGAGGAGTCCAGGCAAGGAGTGGAAATTGAGCTGGATTTAAAGGATTGCATTAGAAAGATTGGAAAGGATTGCCTGGGGAGGAGGCAGGGCAGAAAAACAGGCTCTCTTGTTTTTGTTCTCCCTATAAAACAATGGAAAAGGTGAATTAGACTATTTTGTGGTTGGCATTACCAATTAATTTTAAATTCAACACCTGCCTTGTCATTTCAACTTAATCTTATTATAGCAGATCTCTTTACATTTCTTTTGTTTGTGCAGATTTTGCATCAAGGGTTTTAAATCAATCAAAGATCATCCATACTGAAAGGAATAATTTTTTGTGTGCATTAAAATAATTGGCCCAATTCCACTCTGAACCAATAGGTAAAACATCCCTAATTCCCATCTTAGAGGAAAAGTAATACTATATAGGGCAAAAAGCATTCATCTAACTACCTCGCTTGTATTTCTAGAACATGGTATGATGTCCAAGTACACTGTCTGGAGGAAGAGCTGAGATCAGCATATGTAGCCTGAACTTAGCACAGATCCCATGTCCTTGACTGTCATGCTTAATTTGCATGATACGCGAGCAAAGCATTCCAATAACAGAGAGGGAACAGACTGAGGAACAAGTTTGAACCCTTATATCCCGCACACGACGTCAGGATATGTCACTATCTTTTCTTCTACTTTGTGCCATCCTACCATAAAAGTGCCTCATATAGGGGCGCCTGGGTGGCTCAGTTGGTTAAGCGACTGCCTTCGGCTCAGGTCATGATCCTGGAGACCAGGGATCGAGTCCCACATCGGATTCCCTACTCGGCAGGAAGCCTGCTTCTCCCTCTCTCACTCCCCCTGCTTGTGTTCCCTCTCTGGCTGTGTTTCTCTCTGTCAAATAAATAAAATCTTTAGAAAAAAAAAAGTGCCTCATATAAAATATTCTTTCTGAGATATCTGGACTTTGTTTCCAAGTCATTTAATTTTCCCCTAGTTGTTGACTCTGTGTCCTTGTCTTTAAATCAGTGACCTCTTTCACGGTTTCAATCTTCTTGTCTTTTTTGTGAAAAGTAATTTTTCAAAGGCATATTTCAATGCATATAAGGAGGAAATTACCTGACTTTTATTTAGTGTCTCCAAAGGAGCTTTAGTCTGTTTCAGAGAAAGCTAGACTCAGGTGACTTTCTTCTCTGTATCCCTATAGAGGGATCAGCACCTGTTGGTGGTGGCTCGATGGTGTGGCTGGGCCCCAGCCTACCTCCAGCTCCAGCGTGTAGCCCTGATCAGTCTAGACCACGGGCAGTCCAGCTGTAGTGGCCACAGAGTTTGGCTCATGGGTGAGCCAATCAGCACAAAGCTTTGAGCTGCTATTGGTTGATTGTGGGAAACAATGTCTCCTGTTTCAGGGGAGTGAGGCATGGACCTCACTGCCATGAGGCCTCCTACAATCACCAGGGAGTTAACCCTAGGAGGCAACCCACATTGGGCGTGAAAGAAAGGGGAGGTAGGAAGAAAGAGAGTCCTCATGTCATTGTAGCAATCACTGCTATTCACTGTAGCTCTGGACTCCCAGTGAACCAATAAATCCCTCCTTGTTTCTGAGTTTTAATTCGGATTTCTGTTCCTTGCAGCCAAAAGCATTTTATCTGCTACACCCAACAACTGGGCAGTTAAACTGACACACAATTCTATACCTCATAGTGCAGTTTAGCTGTTGCGACTGTGTAACAGTAGCATATGGGGTAGTTAAGTTGCATCCCCTGATGTATATGAGGAGGACAGACTATTAGAAATAGAAATGAATTTTTCACTCACATAACAACCTGAAGCAAGTGTTCCTGGTCAGGGGTTGGCTCTCTTCCACTTGGTTCCACTAGTTTTTCAGGAAACGGGCTCCCTTCCACATTTCGGCTCCCCTGTCTCCTAGGGCTTGGTCATCATCCTCATCAAGCTGGCCGAAGGGGAAGGAGAATGAAAGGGGGCAGCTCTGCTTCTTAAAAACCTGGGCCCAGAAATGGTACAGATGATTTCTACTCTCCTTTGGCTCAAACTCAGTCATGTGGCCACATCTCAGTGCAAAGGAGGCCAGGAAGAAAAAGTAGACTTTTGATAATTAGTTCATACTCTTGCCCAGAAAGAATGTTTTAAAAGATTAAATTACATGGGAAAAAGTTCAAGAACAGTACACACAGTATCAGCCCAACTTTCCAAATGCCCATGTCTACATGTGCATAAACTATGCCTCTATTTCAATGTTTGTTCTCACTCTCCTGCAGCCAAGCTCCCCTTCTGGCACCTTCGTGATGATTGCTTTTGCAAATACACTCCACCCCCCTCTGATGAGCAATACAGATCTCATTGTAGAGCTAGTATGGAGACTAAGGTGAAATCAAACTCCTCTATGGACACCTGTTCTTTCCTCCAAAATTCTCAGCGCAGGTCAGCGGTCCATCTTCACTGTCCACAAGCTTCCCTTCCACCATCACCAGCACCGTCACCACCTGACCAGGGCCCCAGCCCTCTGCCTCCTGCCTCTGTGATATGCCATCTCAGCAAAACAAAAACCTGGTAATCCACTCAAAACCATTGCTATACTTTTTTCCTCCAGCATACTCCTCCAGGAATTTAACAAATAATTCACTGAACAAAGAAAGCTTTCTTCTTTGGGTGCATCTGCTGGGTGGGGAGCTGCTAAATAACAAGATGAATTTTTCCATAAAAATTCACTTCCGTAGACATAAAAAAAAGCCAACAACTGGAAAGATAGTCCCAAAACGTTGACAGTGTTTATCTCTAGGTAACCAGAATACACATAATATTTTTCTCCTGCATATTCCTATACTTTTCTATAATTTTTATTTCTGTATTTTTAAAATTTTCTATAGTACATGCTATAGTTCTTTAACAGCTGAAAAGACATGTTTTTTCAAGATTTATTTATTTATTTAGAGAGTAGGGGGAGGGGCAGAAAGAGAGGAAGAGAGAATCTGAAGCAAACTCCCTGCTGAGCACACAGCCTGATGTAGAGCTTGATCCCATGACCCTGACATGACCTGAGCTGAAATCAAGAGTTGGACACCCTCCCAACTGAGTCACACAGGTCCCCTAAGCTGAAAAAACATTAAAGAAATTTATTTTCACTCAACTTCAGTAATCATTAGGGAACAATGAGATCCTACTTAAAGCCCATTAGGATGGTTACTATGAAAAGGGGGAAAAAAAACCCCAGAAAATAGTAAGTGTTGTCAAGGATACAGAGAAATTAGAATTCTTGGTTGTTGCAGGGAATGCAAACTGGCGCAGCCGCTGTGGAAGACGGGATGGAGGCTCCTGCAAGCATTAAACGTAGACTTACCATAGGACCCAGCGATTCCACTTCTGGATTTACACCCCAAAGAAGTGAAAGCAGTATCTCAAAAAGGTACTTGTACACCCATGTTTGTAGCAGCTTTATTCATAATAACAAAGAGATAGAAGCAGCCCAAATGTCTATCAGTGGATGAATGAATAAACAAAATGTGGCATATACAGATGATGAAATATTATTGAGCCTTCAAAGGACAGATGGTGAATCTTGAGGACATTCAGATGGTGAATCTTGAGGACATTTGCTAAGTGAAATAAGACAGTCATTAAAAGGGCGCCTGCGTGGCTCAGAGGGTTAAGCCTCTGCCTTCAGCTCAGGTCATGATCTCAGGGTCCTGGGATCGAGTCCCACATCCAGCTCTCTGCTCAGCAGGGAGCTGGCTTCCCCCTCTTTCTGTGCCTGCCTCTCTGCCTATTTCTGATCTCTCTCTGTCTGTCAAATAAATAAATAAAATCTTTAAAAAAAAGACAGTCATTAAAAGATAAATATTGTGCAATTTACTTGTATGAGATACCTGGAGTATCAAGGTCATAGAGGCAGAAAGTAATATGGTGGCTGCTGGGGTTGGGGAAATGGGGAATGGAAGTTCGTATTGAATGGTACAGAGTTTTGGTTGGGAAAGATGAGAATGTTCTGGAGCTGGATGGCAGTGTGAATATACTTAACACCACTGAACTGTATACTCTAAAATGATTATTTGAAGTGGCCAATTTTTGTATATTTTACCATAACTTTTTCAAAGAAATTTGTCTTTCCAGAAGCAGCTTTATGAGAATTTTTTTTTATTTGCATAGTTTGTGATCTAGTTTGAAAAGTAGATATTGGGACGCCTGGGTGGCTCAGTTGGTTAAGCGACTGCCTTCGGCTCAGGGCATGATCCCGGAGACCCGGGATCAAGTCCCACATCGGGCTCCCTGCTCGGTGGGAAGCCTGCTTCTCCCTCTCTCACTCCCCCTGCTTGTGTTCCCTCTCTGGCTGTGTTTCTCTCTGTCAAATAAATAAAATCTTAAAAAAAAAAAAAAAAAAACCTAGTAATTTCCATTTAAAAAAAAAAAGAAAAGTGGATATTGCTATAGTTTAGACTTTCCATCATACAGTATTATTTTTTTTAATTTAAATTTTGTTAATTAACATACAGGGCAATATATTGGTTTCTGGAGTAGAATCCAGTGATCTGCACCCACATACAACACCCAGTGCTCATCACAAGTACCCTCCTTAATACCCATCACCCATCTAGCCTGTCTCCCACCCACCTCCCTCCACCAACCTTCAGTTTGTTTTCTTTTGTTAAGAGTCACTTATGGTTGGGCACCTGGGTGGCTCAGTCGTTAAGCATCTGCCTTTGGCTCAGGTCAGGATCAAGTCCCGGGATCGATCCCTGCATTGGGCTCCCTGCTCAGTGAGAAGCCTGCTTCTCCCTCTCTCACTCCCCCTGCTGTGTTCCCTCTCTGGCTGTGTTTCTCTCTGTCAAATAATAAAACCATAAGAAAAAAAAAACAAGAAAGAAAAAAAAAAAGAGTCACTTGGGCTTGTTTCCCTCTCTCTTTTCTTTTCTTCTTCTTTTTAGTTAAGTTTAGGCTCTACACCCAGCTGTGGAGCTCAACAGGAGGCTTGAACTCAACAACCCTGAGACTGAGACCTGAGCTGAGATCAGAGTCAGACACTTGACTGACTGAGCCCCCCAGATACCCCTATAGAGTGTTATTCTTAATATGAAATTGTAAGTGATGTCAGGAAAAATACTTATTATACACAAATTACATAAGGCACAGGGATTGATAAGCTATGGCTTTCTCTTCCCCAGAGATTTGCTGTCTGGTGTACGAGAAGGAGAAGTAAACAATTCACTACGATCCACAGGGAAATGAGACTGTGGGCAAGCGAGGAGATAGAGGCACTGAATTGCCCCTGGGCAGTGAGTGGGGCTTCCCAGAGAAAGAAGTGTTTAAACACTTGAGAGTTTACTCATAGAGAAGAAGGCGTGAACATGGGGGGCACACTGGAAAGTGGAAGAGAGACGGACAGACAGGGCTGGGGCCTGAGGCAACCAGTCAGCCCCTGTGGGCCGTCCCCTGAGGCCTCGGCCCCATCACGGGACATCCTGGGACTTTGAACACCCCTGGCTAAAGGCCCTGGAGAAGGCAGGCTCGGGCCTGCGCGTGGCAGCGTTGCCTTGGCTGGGGAGAGGGCCCGGAGGCCGGCGGAGCTCAGGAATCACGCGAGCGGCCCCCCCCGCCCCGCCCCCTGCGAGTCGGGGCCAGAGTGGAGCGCTTGGCTGGCTCCGCGGTGTGACTCTAGAGAGACAGAGGCCGCCAGAGGCCCCTGCACACACGGGGGCGGCTCCCTGCCTGCTGGTGCCTGACCACGTGCAGCTGTCAGGTGTGCAGTCTGACAACAAAAAGAATAGAAGCTTTTTTCATTCAGTCCCAACGCTTCTGTAATGTTTTGTCGGCATCCCGGACCTGGCCAAGCTGAGGCACATGGCTTCCCCCAGGCCCCATAGGCACGGACTCCTCTCGGGTGATGGCAGGCGAAGGCGCACGGCTGGGCAACCACCGCCTGGGCCCAGGTAGGGGGCGACCAGAGCGAGCCCGGGAGCTGGACGTGTGCGGGCGCCGCGGCAGTCGGGTTGTGGGATGGGGGAGATGGATTTGTGGACAGGAGACAGAGAGCATGTGGAGTTATGTGTGATAAAGGGATGTGTGATATTGGACCTGGAAGACCTTCAAGGTCAACTCAGTCACTACCGTACTGACGGTGGCAGGGTCACTCCTGTCACTGCGCCTCAGCCATCTGCTGCTCCCTGCCTCCTGTGGGGCACTTCTAGTCCAGGCTACTGCCGCGATCACCCTCGTGGCTCCTGTCCGTGGCTCCAGGCCCCCCTTGGAGGACCCTTCACGCTGCTCCCGGACCAGAGCGGTGAGCGTCCACAGCCGGCTCTCAGCGGGCTGGAGCGGAGATTGTAGGGGACACGTCATGTGGAAAATCCCACGAATCCAGATCCATCCACCCTCAGGGCCTGACACCCTCTTATCCACAAATCGCAAAACCTCTGCCCCCTTACCTTCTTGGAAGCCTCTTTAAATTCCCCAGGCGGGCCTGACTGCACACAGCGCTGGGAACTCCCTGCCTGGGGTCAGGACACCCAGGTCTGGGAACACAAAGCGCTGGCTGTTTTTCCTGGAAGGGAGAGGGGAAAATTATCTAGTCATTGTTTTTTTTGATTGGTCAGAGTGGCAGAAAAGATAAGCTACAATTAATTTCTCAATATCTTCCCTTGTTGCCCGTTAATGAGCTCCCTTGCCTAAACACCTGGAGACAGGTGGGCTGGGCCCTCCTCTGAGACTGTCCCCTCCATGGAGCCATTGGCCCCGCCCCCGGTAGTCTGTTCTGGGTCTTTCTTGGCTCCCCAGGATGTGCCTCTCAGACAGGTCTGAGTTGGCCACTGATTGCTGCTTCATTTCCTTTCCTTTCCATCCCTGTGACTCCTAGGTGGCACCTCCCCTCCACCTACCTCTGTCTGTTGGTTCCCTCAGTTACTCCCCTGGACCCTCAGGCACAAAGCCCCAGAGGATCGGATCAGATTTTAGGGCAAAGTCCACTGATGCAGCAGGACCAAACCCAAGCAATGTCTGAGCATCAAGAATCTGAGGGATGAACCCTCTTTACCTCCATACAGATTTCAAACTCCTTTTGTATCAAGGATCGCGGCATGCCTGACCCTGAGGAGTAGCGTCCTTCGTGACAAGCCAGTGCCCAGGCCCAGGTCAAGAAGCCATGAGATCAAATGGCCTGAACGAAGCTACGTGGACAAGGCCCTTCTCCCCAGCCTTCGAAATGACTAAATGGCTCAGGGAACACACTTGTCTTTGCTCACCAAACAAAAAGCCTTGTTAGTTTACTTTTTCTAGAGTGTTCTTTAAGGAAGCTTCCGACCTGCTCGGTTCTGTATATTGAATTTTCCATCTTGCCTGGGGCCTTAGTGAAGCTGATGCCAGCCTTCCCTCTGATGTCTTTCCTGACCATCTCGGAGCCTGGACACTTTGACCTCATGTCCGGGGTCTGGGGTATGTCTCAGCAGTTTGAGGGCTGCTTCTGCATGTCAGCTGCTGCCCTCCATGTCCACTTTCCCAGGTCTGGAAGCCATGCTATGACCTTTCCCCTCCTCCTGGGTGCAGCCCCCTAATGTTGGAGGGCATGTCGGCACGCCTGCCCGCCTGTGCCCATGGACAGGTACAGCATCCAACAATCTGATTTATGTTTTCCAGATTTATCGCATCTCTCGCATACCCAGGCCTGCTGATATTTTAGGAGCGTGAATCAGAGTGTCTGGCATGGCGTTCTCTGCAGCCGAGCTCCGGGAGGGGGAAGAACTCCACTTATCAGGGAGGAAATTTGTGTCAGTTACAAGTCTGCCTGGCAACAGCACTACGAAAGAGAGATGCTAGGCCCGGACATCAGGGCCAAAATCTCCACGCTGGTGGAAAGCATCACACTGCGTAATTTTCCTCTTTGTGAACTGACTATATTTTTTGGATTAAAAAAAAAAAAAAAAGGAAGGGAGAGTTCTTCTGTACAAGTTTCTCCCAAGGATATCCTTTTACCTGCCCCTAAGCAAGAAGACTGAATAACTGAAGTGTCACCAGGCTATAACTATCCATTATCCATGGATGTGTCATGAATGAATAACACAAAAGGGGCTCATGCAGTGGAAAAGGGAGGCACTAAGGTGAAGCTGGCAGGGGCAGA
The DNA here is from genome assembly GCA_004023965.1 of Spilogale gracilis. Taxonomy (NCBI): domain Eukaryota; kingdom Metazoa; phylum Chordata; class Mammalia; order Carnivora; family Mephitidae; genus Spilogale; species Spilogale gracilis. Next base: position 91,021 of record PITA01005913.1, read on the forward strand.
GCTCATGGACCCCCTGTGACTCAGTGTGGGGCTCTGCCTGGGGAGCAGGGCTCAAGATGAGGGCAACAAAGAGATAGTCTTTGATCTTTTCCTCGTCACTTAAGCATGTGCTGTGAAAGAGAGAGTTTCCTGTTGCTCAAGGAGTCTCATCAGAATGAGGGAGAAGGTAGACCCAGGGCTGAGCTGGACATCCAAACACTTGGAGCTTCCTTGAAAGTAGTGCTTATTTCTTCTCCACCTTTGGACCTCAAGGCCCAGATCACTGGTAGGCACAGCGCTGAAGCTTAATCCAGGTGTGCTGAGCCAACCCAGCCCAGCTCTGTATGCACTTTGAGCACCTACAAGTGTGTCGCTCTACCCCTGCAGGTAGCCTTTTTCCCATTTACCAGTGATCTCTTAGAGGCCGTCCCAGGTCTGACATTCTAGGGTTCTTAGGTCAGAACTAGTTTTAAAATCCTAAGAAAGCAAGGAATCAAAATGTTTCCATAAATGTTTATGTCTCAGATGCCTGATCCTTGGGCTCTGCTTTATTATCCCACTGTGTGCACGCAAGTCTTCGGGCTTAAATGTTCCCATGAATACATCACCCAGTGGTATCTGGGATACATTTACATTTTTAGCATCAGTGTAATTCTTCTTGGTTTTATGCCACAGGAAGTTCAAGCCTGATTCAATTAAGGGGTTTCATAAAATGAGTTTTTAAAAAGGAAAGACGATGCATTGCACATGTTAGACCATTGTACTTTGCATTGTTATCCAATCAGGCATGTTGGGGGTGGCTTGAGCTTCAGTCCAAGAATCTGTTAGCAATCCATAAAGTTGAATATTTTACTATCTTATTTGGAAGCATGGAATTTAAGAGCTGGGAAGGACCTTCGAGGTAGGCAGGCGTCTCCGACTAAAAAAAGGGCAGGGGAGCTTTTTGCCCATTTTTGCATGCCTCTCAGCGCCTGATGCAGCTTTCATATTGTGGGCCTGGAAAATCTGATCAGAAAAAGCTTTGGTTGCTAAACCTGAGATTGAGAAGGTCGGGAGCAGACAACAGAATCCTGTCCAATCTGCATGCTTTCCTTCCCATCCCAAACAGACAGCTCCTGAGTTCAGTTCCTGTGTGTCACAGAAGGAATGGGGGCAGCGGTGAGGGGAGCACAGCAGAGGGCCTGTGCTAGGCTGGCAGCTGCCTTTCCTGGCTTTTGCAAGAAGTGCATACCAAAGAGAAGCCACCCTCCGTGGAGTACAGTTGAATACCCATCATCACCTTACAAGGAAACGTTGAGCCTGTTCAGACAGAGACTGAGTACTCGCAGCGATGCCATCAGACCTCTGATCAGAGTAAGCGGACAGGGCGGCGGCAGAACCCAGAGGAGAGACTCAAACCAAAAAGGAGAGGAGCAAAAATCCCAAGATGCCCCTAGTGAGATGGGAGATGTGGAGGGTGGGAAGTGCAGGGGTGCTGCTGTGGGTCCTGAGGAGGGAGTGTGGTTGCAGGGGGACCCTGCATCTTAACCCATGGAAAGTCTAAGCTCTGATGGAGAAGGCAGTCCTCAAAGTTTAGGCTATGGATGGAGGGGAAGTTGCATCCTGGAAGGTGAAACACAAAGTCCAAAGCTGGGAGAATAGAAGGCAGGAGAGGATGAAGGCAGCAGATTCAGAACAAAGAGAATCTTAAATTTCTGAAGTTTTTCTTTGTGGCACTTGACTCATGACTGGGGGGACCTTTTAAAGGCTCTCTGTCGAGGTTCACACAAAGACAATGGACTAAGGGGATTCGAACAGGATCAGAATAGAATCCTGTCCTTTGGACAGTGTCCTTGGCTACTAGAAGTTAATAACAGAGCCACAGTCTGTATGTATCTGTCTCCATTCCGGCTGCGAGGAACAGGAGACCCAGCAGGAAGGAGTTGGAACTCTAAGGGATAGTGAGCATCTCATGAAACAAGAAAGTGACACAGGACCGTGCCAGGGTTTTCCAGGCAGGGCCCCCTCTGCCTGCATCAAGGACTCCCATCCTTTCCCATTTTTCCCCACTGCTCTGCAGGCTGATGCCTGCTCAGGATGGCGCTCCTTGTGGCGTTGGAAGTTGTCAGGATCCATGCAGATGGTAATAGTCAAGACAGAAGAAAAAGTCCTCACTTGTGTCACATCTTTGTGTGTATATATGTCATTTCTTAAGAGCAAAAAAAATCCCTTCCCAGAAGCGCCTCTCACCGCATTCCCTCACATCTTCTCAGCCACGGGCTGACCACATTACCCCGCCAGGCAATTGCCCATGGCAATCTTTTGGCAAAGCAGACTAGACCAACGGACTGGCTGAAGCTGATAAAGATTCATCTGGGGGCTAAGGGGCTACCCCTGAAGCGTGCGGCTGTCCAGGCAGAGGTGGACAGAACTGGGAGTCCCTGTGGGAGGGAGAAGGATCGAGGATCCAAACTGCACATGAGATTTGTTGTTCTGGGTAACAGGGAGGGGACTGGAGAGGGTGTCCCCCACCCAGGCCTGCTAAGCCCCGCCACTGATCCTCTGTACTTTGGGGACAACTGTAACAGAGGAGTGATTGAGGTGGGGGGGGCGGGGAATGAAGTGACACAGCAGGGTTTCTCATATAGGGAGGGGCAGCTCTCAAACCTCCTGCCCCTCTCCCCCCTCCCTCCTCGACCCTGACTCAGCCCTTTTTACCACCTGGGCGGTGGCTCTTTCCCTGTAACATTTTAAACCACCTTCCTTAAAGCCCATTGCAGGGAAAACTTTTTTTTTCTCAACTTTACTGCGACATAATTGACATATAACATTGTGTAACATTGTGAAAATGTGATGATTCGATACACATATATTTGGCAAAATGATCACACCATAGGTTAGTTAACACATCTCATGTAATTATCTTTTGTGTGTGTATCCTAAGAACATTTAAGATCTACTGTCGGTAGATCTTAAATACTTTCAAGTCTACAATCCAGTGCTGTTAACTAGTCACCACTCTTGTACATTGCAGCCCAAGGACTTATTTGTCTTATAACTAGAAGTTTGGACTCTTTGATTAGCAACCCCCACATTTTCCCTACCCCCAAGCTTCTGTTTTTATGAGTTGGACTTTTGTTAGATTTCACATATCAGTACATTTATATAGTATTTCTATGTCTTTGTCTGACTTATCTCAGTCCAATGCCCTCAAGTTCTACCCAAGTTGTCACAAATGGCAGGATTTCTTTCCTTTTTAATGCTAAAATTATATGCAACTATATATACTTATATAATTATATATAATATACTTTATATTATATATGCCATATATATTATAGTATATAATTATATTATAGTATATATTATAGTATATAATATATATGGCATATATAATATAGTATAATACTATAATTATATAATATATATTATCTACCTATTTATATATGTAACATTTTCTTTTTTTCCTTTTTTTTAAAAGATTTATTTATTTATTTGAGAGAGAGAGAGTGAGTGAGAGCATGAGAGAGGAGATCAGAGGGAGAAGCAGACTCCCCACGGAGTGGGAGCCCAATGCAGGACTCGATCCGCAGACTTCAGGATCATGACCTGAGCTGAAGGCAGTGGCTTAACCAACTGAGCCACCCAGGCGCCCAAGTATTTTCTTTTTCTTTTCTTTTCTTTTCTCTTCTTTTCTTTTCTTTTCTTTTTTCTTTTTTTAAAAAATATTTTATTTATTTATTTGACAGAGAGAGAGATCACAAGTAGGCAGAAAGGCAGGCAGAGAGAGAGGAGGAAGCAGGCTCCCTGCTAAGCAAGGAGCCTGATACGGTCCTCGGTCCTCGGATCCCAGGACCCTGAAATCATGAGCCAGGCGCCCCAGAATTTTCTTTATCCATTCATCAGCAGATACATAAGTTGTTTCCATGTCTCGGCTCTTGTGAACGATGCTGCAGTGCACATGGGAGTGCAGGTGCCTCCTTCAGATACACAGTCAGAGCTGGGATTCTTGGATGGGAGACCAGTTCTGTTCTTGATCTTCTAAGGAATCTTCATACTATTTTCAACATGGCTGTGCTAATTTACATTTTCACCAGCAATTCCTGAGGGCCTCCTTTTCTCCATATCTTCATGAATACTTATTTCATGTCTTTTTGATAATAGCCATTCAAACAGGTGTGAAGTGATTCACACATCTCACTGTGGTTCTGATTTGCATTTCCTTGATGATTAATGATATTGAGTATCTTTTCATGTTATCCATGTTATCTATTGGCTATCTCTATGTCTTTTTTTTTTTTGAAAAATGTTTATTTCGTTCCTCTAAGAATTTTTGATCAGATTATTTGGGGTTTTTTTTGCTATTGATTTATATGAATTCCTCACATACTTGGGATTCCCACCACTTACCTGACATATGGTTTCTAAATATTTTCTCCCGTTTCATTTTTTTTTTTAAGATTTTATTTAGAGCGAAACACACCTAGAGAGGGAACACAAGCAGGAGGAGTGAGAGAAGGAGAAGCAGGCTTCCCGCCAAGCAGGGAGCCCAATGCAGGACTCCATCCCATGACCCTCGGATCATGACCTGAGCCAAAGGCAGATGCCCAACAGCTGAGCCACCCAGGCGTCCCTCTCCCATTTCATAAGTTCAGTCATCAATTTTGCCAACTGTTTCCTTTGCTGTGTAGAAGGTTTTCAATTAGATATAGCCCTGCTGATGTATTTTTCTTCTGTTGCTTGTGCCTTCAGTGTCCAGTCCAAAACAAACAAACAAAAAACCTGGTGCGGAGACCAGTGTCAGGGAGTTTTCCCCAATGTTTTCTTCTAGGAGTTTTATGATTTCATGTCTTATATTTAAGTCTTTAATTCATTTTAAGTTCATTTTTGTGAGTACTTTAAGACAGGGACCCACTTTTGGGCTTTTGCATGTGGATACTCCGTTTCCCCAGAACCACTTCTTGAGAAGATTATCTTTTCTCCTGTGGAGCAGTCCTGGCTCCCTGGTCAAATACCAGCTGGCTGTGTGTGTCCGGGTTTGTTTCCAGGCTGTTGATGCTATTCCAGTGATCAGCACGTCTGGACGCCTGCGCCATCCAGTTTTGATTACTACAGCTTTGAAGGGATGGTTTAAAATCAGGGCGTGTCTGGCTTCAACATCAACTTTGTTCTTTCTCAAGAGTACTCTGGCTATTTAGGGTTTTTTACGGTTTCATACCAATTTTAGGATGATTTTTTCCATTCTGTGAAAAAAATGCCATTAGAATTTTGGTAGGAATTGCATTAACTCTATAGATGACTTTGGGAAGTGTGGACATTTTTACAATATTCTTTCTTCCTACCTACAAATACAAGATATCTTTCCATTAATTTGTGTCTTTTTCAATTTCTTTTACCAGTGTCTCATAGTTTTCAGTGTATAGGTTGTTTACCTCCTTGGTTATGTTTATTCTTCAGTATTTTTTTTTTTTACTGTTTTTGAAGGTATTGTGAATGGGATTGTTTTCTTTATCTGCCTTTCAGATATTTAATGTTAATGCATAGAAATGCAACTGATTTTTGTGGGTTGATTTTGTGTCCTGCAACTTTATGGAATTTACTTTTGTTCTAACAGTTTTTTGGTGGCATCTTTAAGGTTTTCTATATATAAGATCATGTCATCTGCTAAAAGAGAATTTTACTCCTTCCTTTCCAATTTGAATAATCTCTCTCTCTCTTATCTCATCTCATCTCATCTCATCTTATCTCATCTCATCTCACTGCTGTAGCTAGGATTTCTAGTACTATGTTGAACTGTAGTAGTGAGAATGATCATTCTTACCTTGTTCCTAATTTTATTTTATGGCCTACTTTTTTCTTATTTTAAGAAAGAGCTCTTAGCTTTTCACAACTTTTTTTATATATGGCCTTCAGTATGTTGAGGGATGTTACTTCTGTACCTAAATTTGCTGAAAGCTTTTATCATGAGGGGTGTTGGATTTTGTTAAATGCTTTTCCTGCATTGGAAGGATCATGTAACTTTTTTAAAGATCATATAATTTTTATTCTTTATTCTATTAATGTAGTCTATAGTGTTTCTTGATTTGTGTATACTGAACCTTGCATCCCAGACAGAAATCACACCTGATCATGATGTATGATCCTGTTTATATGCTGTTGAATTTGGTTTGCTAGAATTTTGTGGAGAATTTTCATTTATATTCATTAAGGATATTGACCTATGTTTTTTTTTCACAATAGTGTCCTTGTCTGGCTTTGACACCAGGGTAATGCTGGCCTTGTAAAATGAGTTTGGGAGTGTTCCCTCCTCTTCAGTGTTTGTTTGGAAGAGGTTGAGAAGAATTGTCATTAATTCTTCTTTAAATATTTGGTAGAATTCACCAATGAAACCATTTGGTCTTGGGCTGCTTTGTGGGAGGGTTTTGATGACTTCTTCAGTATCCTTGGTCATTACTGGTCTGTTCAGATTTTCTATCTCTTCTTGCAGTCTTGGTAGGCTGTCTGTTACTAGAAATTTATCCATTTCTTCTAGGTTATCTGATTTGTTGGTGTATGATTTTTCTTAGTAGTCTCTTTGGTCCTCCCTATTTTATGGTATCAGTTATAATGTCTTTTTCTCATTTATAACTTTGTTTATTTGAGTCCTCTTTCTTCTCTTCTTGGTTAGTCTACCTGTCAACTTTATCTTTTCAAAAAACCAACTGTTAGTTTTACTGATTTTTAAAAATTTCTTCTCTGTTTTACATCTGCTCATCTTTATGGTTTCCTTCCTACTGCTAACTTTGAGCTAAGTTTGTTCTTTTTCTAATTTCTTGAGATGTAAGGTTAGGCTTTTTATTTGAGATCTTTCTTTTTTTAATGTATGCATTTATTGCTGTAACCTCTTAGAACTGCTTTTGCTGCATGGCATAAGTTCTGATATGTTGTATTTTTATTTTCATTTGTGTTGAGATGCTTTCTGATTTCCCTTTATATTTATTGAGCCATTGGTTGTACAGGAATGTGTTCCTTAATTCCCACACTTTTGTGAGTTTTTCAGTTTTCCTCCTGTTATTGATTTCTGCTTTTATACCACTGTGATTTAAAAAGATGTGATTTCAGTCTTCTTAAATTTGTTAAGGCTTGCCTGGTGACCCAAAATATGGTCTATCCAAGTGCACTTGAGAAAGATGTATATCCAACAGATGGCTATCTGATGTCAGAATATTTTGTATATGTCTGTTAGTTCCATTTAGTCTATATTGTTATTCAGGTCAAGGAAAACTTGTTTTGTCACGAAGTTGGGTAACATACCTAATATGGCAATAATGAGATGTGGCCATTTTGATGGAGATGGCAGGGAGCTCAGAAACAGAGAGACTTGCTTTTATTCTTGACTCCATTTTCTAGTTGAGAGGCACGGAGCAGCTACTTAATGTCTGCAGACCCACCTCCATCACCACAATTCCTGTGGCACGTGAGTTCTTTCATGGGAGCTATGAGGGCTCTCTTGGCAATGAGTGAGGCATTCTACAAGTGCACAAAAACAGTGCCGGCCTAGGGGCTGAGAACAAGGAGGCAGGGGAAACAAATGTCCTCATTATTGTCTTCTCTCACCCTTTCATCTCCATTACTATTCACCGCCTTGACCAAACCCAGTAAGAAGCCAAGGGACAAAGAAGGGAAAGAATGGGTAGGGAGAGGTGTGGCCTATTCAAAGGAGAATATGCAGTACAGTTGTTGTAGGTGTCTGATATATAGATAGAAATGGATATTATTTTATTTTTATTTTTATTATTTTTGAATTTTCAGAATCCCAACATCAAATTTTCCAAAAAAGAAAGGCCAAACTTCCCATAGATAAGAAAACCAGACCACGTGTTAGAGACCACAGCCTCTGGCTTTCCTATTGCTCTCTTCCATCATTCACAGACCAAAGCATGCTAAAGGAAAATTAGTATCTACTGGAAGTTCAGCTATCTGAGGAAAGTTTGTGAGAGGGGTAATTGGAAGAGCCTGGCGATCTTCCTGCTCGTGTAAATGCAATACGGGCCCCCCTCTCAGACTCTCTCTGTGTGTCAAACAAGTTCCTCCACTCCAACTAAACCAACCTGTCAGTGTAGCCAGACGCTAGGTAAACAAGTCTGACAGAAGCTGTGGTAATGACAACATGGAAAGCCATCTATCTTCAGCTGTGATGACAGCATCCACAGTGCATGCACCTTGAGTAGTTTTTCCTCAAGTGACGATTCCAGCAGACCATTTGATATACAGACACAGTCTCTGCCCTGTACCCATCAAATGACCAGCCAGTGATGACAGGTCACTATTCCATTCTGAACTCGAGAGCCAGACTTGCGTAGTCAATGCAAATTTCCCCTCACTCAGAGATGAGTCAGTGTGCAATAAGAGCAAATGAATTTCACAGGGGATCTGATGAGTATAGAAATGTACATGCACACTCCTCTCCTGCCTCCTGTTCTCATTGTTTCTCCTTTCTCCATTTCTCCCCATTGCCTCAGATTTTTGCCTTCCTCACCTTTTTCCTTCCATAGAGTCATTGCTTTGTGATCCCCACCTGTGGATCCTGGTAGATTGAATCAGCACATCCCACCAAACATCCCACCCTTTGAGGTGTGGAGCACACTTCCTGAGCCCAGAAGAGTACCAGGTTAGATTCTAGAGCAGATCAGTTTTCCTCCCCGAGACAGTAACTGATACAGCCTCCCCGAGATACAGCCTCCCCGAGACAGTAACTGATACAGTTTTAATGACCTAAGACCTTGGATGTTGGTTCTTGGTCTCTTATTCCACAAATTACATTCTTCTGGTGGCTTGACTCATCACAGGTATGTCAGATACTGACCAATGGGAACTGACCATTGGGAACTAATGTTTGAATCCCTCCCATGTCCACCTCTTACTCAACTGCTGAATGAGCCAGAGAGGAAGTATTTTTAATTGGATTTGTTTTGATAAGATTTTACCTGTTGTGTTTAAAATAAACACATAAAGGACTTCCTCTTCTCCTGCTTTTCCAACTTGTAGCAAAAGGAATTGAGGGGGGAAAAAAGCACTGTGGGGGGAATAAGACAGGGGAAGGAAGTGTTCTCTCAATGATAAGAAATGTCTCAGCATCCATGACTTAATTTAGAAATTTATGGGTCATTCCAAAGAGGGAAAGTTTTAGTACAAAGTATGAAAAGTAGCAGTTGTCTTTATATAACGCACAAGAACTTTTTGTCATCTGTGCCTAGAGCTATTTGCTTCAATTATCTTGGTGGATTTCAATTCTACCTCCGCTTCTTCCCTTGAAAGAGAGAACATTGTTTATTAAAAAGGAGATCCAGTTCCCGTCTGAAGTATCAGGTGCCTATCCTATCACAGAAGAAAAGTGTCCATAAACGGCCTCCTTTGCAGGAGTGGGTGCAGGATACTTGCTTAGATAAGGTTAAGCTCTAGTGTCACACCCTTAGAGCAGTGTTGTGCATTAAAGTCCCCTGGGGGTGTGTGGGAAGAGGCGGTATATCTATACACACTGATTTCCTGGGCCTTACCCTGGAGAATCTATTTAATTGGTCTGAGGGCAAGAGACATTGGTAGGTTTTAGAAGTTCCTTAGTGGTACTAATGTTCACCGAGGTTGAGCATTACTGCCTTAGAGCTTTAAGAAGTCTGCCCACGACTGGCTTTGGGGCCCTACCAACTAGGCAACTTTCTTCTGAAACTCAAAAGGAGATTCTTGAAATTGTTTGCCTATCTACAGCCTGATGACTTCCAACCCCAAAGGAGAAAGGAATATAACACTTGAAGCTTACAAGGGCCAGAGTTAGGAAAAGTCAAGTATTTGAATCTGAATACGGGTTGAGCTGTGATGATGCTTCCTTCCCTCTTTCCCCAGCCCATCACCATATATATCATGCCTGCGTGTGGGTACACACACACACACACACACACACACACACACACGACATACTGGGGTTCTACAAACAAACACCACTTTTGGCCCACCTGCACAAAGCACTGAAGTAGCTAATTTCTTTTTGTCAAAATGGTCTTCCTGACCTTACTGGGCTGCAGGTGGCCTCCTTAGTGACAAGTTGTTTTCCATCTCAAGTTATTTGTTTGTCATCCAACACATGTTCCCACAGAAACGGTGCGAATTTGGTGATAAATTTCCAAAGTCACCTCAGTGTACCCTGTTAGCCCATAATACATCGGAACCAAGACACACAAAAAAATTCTGGGCAATCACTGTGGATTTAAAGTACTAACAACATGGGTCCATCCTGCTGGATTACTAATACACCAAGGTGTTTCTTGAAAGAATAAGGGCAGAGGCAGGAAGAGTAACATAGAATGGCAACGGTACAAAAAAAGAAGAGAGAAATGGATCAAACTCGAGGGTGAGAACTGGCTTTGGAGACCAAGAAAAGAGTGAGCATAAGTACTGAACTTTAAGATCCAGGGGGTAGGCTGAGGTAGATGTAAATGAGCTGGCATAATGGGGGATGCCTATTCAGTAGATCATTGACATTCACAAGGAGACATTGGCGATCTTCAAAATTCCCGACTGTGTAAACAGGGAACTCTTTATGGAGGCTGTGGGTTTCTTCCAAATTATATGCCCATAGGGATTTTTCTCTGATTTTTATGAAGATCTTGGTACCATTGGCTATGTTTTCAATTTAAATAGAAATTGAATTCTCTCTTGCCATTTTTCACAAAGAAATGAAGTGTTACCAGGAAGCAGCTGGAGACTGCAGTGAACTAAACACAGTCGCTCCATCTCACCTCCCCCCAAAGACTTCCAGGATATGCTGCTTGCTAGTTCTCTATTTTTGTTCAAGAAATGAGGTATTTATGTAGACTATTCTAACTTTATCCTGGAAGTACTAGTTAATGTAATAAGATAAGAAAAGGAAATGTAAGGTATATAGATTTAAGAAGGAAGAAATAAAATTATCTTTGTTCAAATAAATGTAATTATGCAGAAAACCCCAAAGGATTGGAACTAATGAACAATTATAGCAAGGTTGCAGGGTACAAAGTTAGTATACAAAAATCAATTGCTTTCTTACATACTAAAAATGAACAATTGGGAATTGAAATTAGAAAAATACCACTATTTCCACTAGCACCAGCAAATTTTAAATATTTATGTACAAATATAACAAAATATGTATAGGATCTATATGAGGAAAACTGTAAAGCCTTGATGAAGGAAATCAAAGAAGATCTAAATAAAGGGAGAGGTATTCTGTGTTCATGGAGGGGAAGACTTGACATTGTTAAGATGTACTTTCCAACTTGATCTGAAGATTCAATACAATCCCAGTTATAATTCCAGTAAATTATTTTGTGGATGTCAGTAAACCAAATTTAAGGTTTATATGAAAATGCAAATAAAAAAGAGAAAAAAAAAAAGAATAGCCAACACAATGCTAAAGAAGAAGAGCAAAGTCAGAGGAGTGAAACAGCCTGACTTCCAGACTTATTACAAAGCTATGCTAATCAAGACAGTTTGGTATTGCCAATAGAATAGACAAATAGATCAATAAGACAAAATGGCCCAAAATAATACAGTCAACTGATCTTTGACAGAGGAACAAAGGCAATTCAGTAGAGACAGGATAGTCTTTTCAATAAATGATACACATCACATGCAGAAATTCAGTGTGGAGTAACTCAAAATGGATCATGGACCTAAATGCAAAATACAGTACTTCTGGCAGATAACATGGAAAATTCAGGTGTGCTTGAGTTTGGCGATGACTTTTTTTTGACACAACACCGAAAAAACATGACCCATGGAAAAAAGAAAAAACTGATCTCAGATTTCATTAAAATTTAAAACTCTTCTTTGTGAAAGACCGCATTAGGAAAAAGAAAAGACAATTCACAGACTTGGAAAAAGTCTTTATCAAACATGTATTTTCTGGAACCTGTATCTAAAATATACAAAGAACTCTTCAAACTCAATAAGAAAACAAGCAATTCAGTTAAAAATGGACAAAAGAGGGGCGCCTGGGTGGCTCAGTTGGTTGAGCAACTGCCTTCGGCTCAGGTCATGATCCCGGAGACCCGGGATCGAGTCCCACATCGGGCTCTCTGCTCCGCGGGAAACCTGCTTCTCCCTCTCGCATTCCCCCTGCTTGTGTCCCCTCTCTGGCTGTGTTTCTCTCTGTCCAATAAATAAAAAAAATCTTAAAAAAAAATGGACAAAAGATCCAAACAAACACTTCACCAAAGATGTACAGATGGTAAATACGTATATGAAAAGATGCTCCATGTTATGTGTCATCAGGGAACTATGATTTGGAACAACAACGAAATACCCCTACACACCAATTAGAATGGCTAAAATCCAAACACCAGCAACACCAAATGCTGGTAAGGATGTGGAGCAACAGGACATCTCATTTATTGCTGCTTTAGAAGACAGTTTGGTAGTTTCTTATACAGCTAAACATAATCTTACCATATTATGTGTCCAATAATTGTGTCTATCAACTGTGTTCCTTGCTATATACACAAATGAGTTGAAAACTTGTATCCACATGGAAACCTGCAAAGAAATGTTTATAGAAGCTTCATTCATAATTTCTAAAACCTAGCATAATCAAGATGTTCATCGGTAGGGGAATGGATAAACAGACTATGGTATATCCAGACAATGAAATATTATTCAGCACAAAAAAGAAATGAGCTATCAAGTCAAGAGAAGACATGGAGGAACCTTAAATGCATATTGCTAAGTGAAAGAAGTCAGTCTGAAAAGTCTGCATATCATATAATCTGAACTATATAACATGTTGGAAAAGGCAAGACTAAAAAAATCACTGTTTGCAGTGTTCAGGAAAAGGGAGGGGGGGATGGAAAGGAGACCATAGGGGATTTCTGAAACTATTTTGTATGATATGGTAGTAGTGGATACATGGCATATGCTTTTGTCAAAAACCCATAGAACTATACAACATTTAAAAGAAGAATCCTGTATATTAAATGAACCCCATATAAAGTATGGACCTTAGTTAATACATTACATTTTTCAAAATGTTAGTAACTAATATGTTTTCTTAAATTTGATACAAACCAACATTGAATGGGCCAAACAAACATATCTGAGTCTAGGTACCTCTTCGAGATACTGGGTTTTCCCCTCCTGAGTCACCAAAGTTATCAAGTGAGTAATAACAACAAAACTGTGTTGAGATGTGGTAGGTGGTTAGGTAGTGACTTACTTCATCTTCAAATGACTTACGATTACACACCACATAGCACTTACAAATTTGTGTCCTAGGAGGACCATAAATTATGATATGCCATCAACCTCGTAGGCCACTCCTAAGGGGCCAGAAACATGGATGAGAATAGCCTGCTATGTTAGTACTCCAAATTAAAGGCATGTTTGAATATGTGCCAGCAGTGGGACCTGGAAGAGGAACTCTCTTTGGGACCAAACTGTGAGTTAGAAAAACGAAGCTAGATTTGCCTGGCTGAAACAAACCAACAAACAAAACTTTCCAAGTTTTAAAATAGAATGAGGGGCAATTTTTGAGATGGAAATCACTCTATCTCCAGGTAAAGTGCAGATCAGTTCACTGCAGATAAACTAAAATCATCTCCCTTTCTATCCCCAGTAGATGCCTTCTGCATGGATGTGCATTGGACTGTGCTCTACAGGTCGAGAGAGACAAAATGGTCAATGACATTTGCAGTTGAGTAAGAGAAGACAAGTACATCAGTAACTAGATTCGATAAAAGTCACAGAAGAGGATTCTTTAGAAAGAGGGAGAACAGGGAGGGAAAAAAATGGAAGCCTTTGGGAGGGGCATTTTGGAAGGGCCTTGAAGGTCTGGTAGAATTTTATAGAAGGAGATCACACAAGGTGACAGTCCAGGTCAAGAGAGCGTTGTGAGCAATGATCCCCATCAACAAGGACAAATGTTAAGTGATGCAATTTGGCTGGAGTGGGACATAAACAGAGTGATAATGGAAAATGTGCCTGAAGGGCAAGATTTGAACATCATGTGGCAAAATTCTGAATGTCAGGTTAAAGCATTTGCACTTAATTCAGTAGGCATTTATCAAGCATTAAGCACTAGACAGAGCTCTAAAATTGTCCTTTTCTCTGTCCTTGGGCCTGATGTTGATGGAAAATTTGCTTTCTTCCCATATATATCTACCTTTCTTCTCTTGTGCTCTCCTTATGCCATCCTTCTTCTCTCCTTTCTCACTCTGTTCCTGATGAATTTCAGATCTTCCTGCCTACTCCTCTCCCCTTAGCAGGGAGCATTGTCTGTGGCCTAAATTAATTCTATTCCATTAAAAATCCTGTTTTTAAGGATTTGGGGGGGGGGGCTGCTTCTAATAGCACAACCTAACATAAGCCACTAAATAAACAGCTCTCTGATGTCT